>JAQLOM010000035.1:14495205-14505512 GCA_030068315.1 Chrysichthys thysi
ATGTATATATACACACACACACACACACACACACACACACACACACACACACACACACACACACACATACACACACAGACGAGTATGGGTAACTATAGAAACAATCATACCTTAGAACTATCACAGTAATATACTATTGTCACAGCTGTGCTGCTATAGACAATTAATTGATTAATTAATGAAACACTTTCTGACCAATCAGATTCAAGTTTTCAATAATGCTGGGGTGTAAACTTGAATAATACAGTAGTAAATGATTTATAGCGTATATTACGAAAAAAAGTAAATGTTCTATAATGCACATTAGTATATCATAGACAACAGGTCACTTTTTCTTGGCTTTTAATTGGGCAATAGTATATGTATTTGAATATATGGGAAGAGTCCCCATGCCTCACTTTGCCCCAGGGCCCCCTGAGGCTTAGTTAATTGCTATCCCTCTGCTTCCTCCTGCCGTACGTATTGGAGCTTATACAGTCGGAGAAACATATTCTCATGCGACTTTGTGCATCTCATGGGAGGCAGAGATCAATGCAGGGGAGCTTGATGGAGTGTGGATGAGAAAGCCATGAATAAAGTATACCCTGAGATGGCTTACCAGAGGCCTCCTCATTTTTATTAATGCTGACTAGATTATAACGGGCACTAACAAGATCCTACGGACTCAAAACCTGATGCTTTATTGCCTGAGCTGCTTTATAATGATGACATGGTCCATTGTGAACACTATTCATTCCTTTCCATCCATGTGTATGACATTTTAAAATATTTATACTGTGTGGCACATGGAAACACTTTTATAGAGCAGTTCTACTGTATATGTGTATATTGTTTTAATATGTAGGGGCAAGGGGTAGCTCAGGGCATTAAGATTTTAGACTACTGATTGGAAGGTCGGGAGTTCAAATCCAAGCGCTGCCACTGTTGGGCCCTTGAATAAGGCCCTTAACCCCACTGCTTGACTGTAAAAATGAGATAGAAAAAATGTAAATCGCTCTGGATACGGGTGTCTGCCAAATGACAGTAACATAACGTAATGTAATGTTGATATTCCATAACTTGATCATTCTTCTCATCCAACCAGTGACAAATTCTGAATCTCTATCAACTTTCCAGTAAGTTTAGACAAAAAAAATATTCCTGACATTTCTGCTGTCTCCATAAAAGTCTTAACCATTTGGATTCCTCTTTAGTACATCTCATGGTCAGTAGAGCTGGTTCTGCCATTAACCTTTACGAATGACTGTCTCCCAGGACAGCAGCACACATTTTACAAATGCTGGCTGACACAAGCACTTGTGCTGGCTGCAATACCTCGGAAAATGTCAGCCAGTGTTCTTTGAGTGTGAAGCCTCCATTGTTAATGTCAAAGCGCTAGGATGCATGGAGAGCAGAGCACTGCTTTAGCCCAATAAGAGAATGTAAACACTGGACCAGGAAGATCCTGTCAGCTTGACAGCGGTTTGAGGACACAAGGTGTAGACACAACTGATTGGTCTGCCGCTGGGATTGCGTGACATTTACACTTCTCTTCCAATGTCCCGTTGCCATTAATTCAGATAGATCTTACTTTTACAATTTTGATCTCTCTCTCTCTCTCTCTCTCTCTCTCTCTCTCTCTCTCTCTCGCATTGATTTAAGCTTTGACCCCAGGTTAAAAGAAAGACATCTGAACTCCTAATTCCTTCATGTAGTCTATGGTTAGTGCACAAAGCCTGAGTCCCTCTCCAATTAACCTTCAGTCTCTCTCGCTGAGCTTTTTGGCCATGACGCCATGAGTTCAGTGAGATTATTAGATAAAAGCACTTTCACTGGAGAACTGCAGTGGAAAATGGAAATGGAATGGAAGCCTGGCTACATCCAGCATTCGTCAGTGATTAAAACGATACTTTACACATAAGTCGTGAGCAATCAGCAGATCAGCTGACATTTTTACATAAGAAGGGAATATGACAGAAAAAGAACTAAGCTTCAATACAAGAAGTTTCTTCTAGATTCCGACGTAAAACTTCAAAAACCTGTCGGTCGGGATATAAAATACCTGCTTTAATACAATGCAGTTGTTTTGGGGGGGATTGCCATGGTTAAGGCATATTTCTAATTCTTTTCGAGCTGAGTTCTTGTTTGGCTCCAAACCCACTTCGGAATTACCGGAGAAGCTATAATCAACAGTCAGTAGGCCTAGTGCATGGATGCAATGGTTTCAGCCTGGCATACTGCACTTTCACAGTACTGTTGGGACCTGGCCCTGACCCGTGATGCTAGCCATGTGGATGTCTTACACATACAACTTAAAGGATTCCAAATTTCAAATAACTCAGCATCAACCTCATAATCTGGAAATATGGTTACTGTTCCATTTGCTCTCAGTTCCTCTAAATAGACAGGTGCATAGACTGATCTAGAAACCTCAGCACATTCTGATCTGTCCATGCATGAAGAAGCAGGAGCATTTACCAAGGTCTGATCTGAGCTTTAGGAACCAACATGTCAGAGGCATATCTACACCAAAACAGTGACTTCTCGGAAGTGGGTCACTTGCATCACAGCTCCAATGCCATCCATCAAACTGTCAGATTTGGTGAGCTCGCTCCTTTCAAATGAGCCTGGAAGCATGCTGGTACTCGTCGAGAAAACAAACACACGCACTTACACACACACACACACACACACACACACACACACACACACACACACACTCCATGAGTACCCTAGAGCCAGATTTATGGAAATGGAAAGTCTGATACATAAACCAAGACTAACGTACCTTTAGCTTAAGCCTAAGGCCTTGTCTGTCCCTCCCTGGGTTTGATTTCTTCCTTCTCTCCTGGTCTCCTACACCATTTCTGGGCTGTGCTCTTGCTGTACACTCGCCACAAACCAGAGACAGCAGCAGGAGGGGGTTGGTGAGGGGAATCCAAGCATTAGCATTCCTAAGGTCACATGGGACTCCATACCAGCCAATCAGTGGGCATAATGTAACACTATGGTCCACCCATTCTACTGAAACCCCTCCTTCTTCCTCCAATCCTCAGCGCCTGTCAGTCCAGCAGCTCTGCTAGTCTGTGGAAGTCACCATAGCAACACAAAAGAGATTTAACCCTTGCATGACTTTTATTTTTTAATGGCGCCTTGCTTGAAATGAGGGAGCTGTAATGGGCCATGCAAATGCACTGAGAACATGCAAAATAAACCCTTCTGCCTTGGAGAAAACCAAACAGATCCCAAGGATCTTTTTTTTGCTTTGAATTGGAATGTTTCTATGGATACATTCCATGTTTAATAAATCATATCAACCTGAGTCTACATACTCTCACCGTTAAAAACAACAGCAAGGGGGGGGGTTACCTATCTGATATAACATTAGAAATGAAATGTGCAAACAGACTCCTGGATGAATAATGATTGAGCTGCTATATGGTGAGAAGGAGCACATGGGATCTGTGGAATCGGAGCTTTCATACCACAGCTCAGCCATTTAATATGCACTGCTGCACATTTAAAACTGCATGAATATGATTTGTAAGTGGTGTGTAATATGACCATGTGACATTGATGTAGAGATAAATGCTATAATACACTTTTTAAAAAATATTTTTGTACTGCTATAATTCTAATTCTAATTTAATATGCTGCCACTTTTCTAGCACACTTTAAGTGTTATATATTAGGGGTCTTCAGGTGTAGGAAATTATAATTTTTGTTCACCATACCAGGCATTTGAATAATAAAATCGACCAGGACTGGATACAAAAACATGACAAACGATAATGAAAGCAATATTAACACAATTCCCATAATTCATTTGCAATTTGGTAAATTATTGTTTCTTCTGCATTATTCTGCACTTCTTCACTTTGACATGTGATATATGGCACTGTGGCTTGCGATTTGTGTGTGGGGGAGGGACTGCTTGCACTGTGTATTTCAATGTATGCAAATATATTCAAATAATGGGGTATAAAGATAGCACTGAAATGCAGGCTTTGGGGTCTGAGGGTTAACCTGATTGGTCGAGGGGCTAATTTGATCTTTTCTTGATTGGTCCTAAGGGTGACAGCCATGTGTGCCTGTGTTTATATGTATGAGGGGGAGGTGTGGGACATTTTAAAACAAAAATCTCCACTATTACCTAGTGTGTGTGTGTGTGTGTGTGTGTGTGTGTGTGTGTGTGTGTGTGTGTTTTACCAGGTTTTGCTATGCATATTACTTCCTAAAAGCATTTTTGTTAACCATCCAAGATTGATGCCCTAAAAAAATGCTTAATTTTCCACATCACTTCTTTAAAAAATCAGCATTGAAATTGTGCACAGAGTCACACAAGCAAACTTTAGCCCTGCCAAACTCCTACAGCATTAATTTTTATTTGTTGTGCAAACTCCTCTTTTTAAATTTGATAGTATTCTTCCACCCTGAACTACTTGTACTGGCATGGGGATAAAGTTTTGATGAAGACTACAAAATTGCTCTGGATAAGGGCGCCTTCCAAATGTAGTAAATGTAAATGCCTTTTTCTCACAATCCAAATAACACCACGATGGTGGTGGAGGAGCCGAATTCTCCAGCTGAATTAAAGTCAATTTTCTCTCCATATCCTGAGTCAAATATATAAAAGGGAAATAAAGGACTGCAGTCATCACTATGGTAATGCTGAATAATTCATCTGTAATATTCTGTTTGACCAGTACTTAATTATATAGTCCCCAACAGCTCCCCAGACGCTGGGCTTCCGGACACAGTGATCTGCTCCCTTAACCTCCTTTCCAGTAAGGCAGTAATTCCCATAAGCCCCTTAGTGGGAGGCTGGGGGCATTCGCCACAGGATCACATGTCACCTGCATGGTAGATTTGATAGTCATCAACCGGAGGAGCAATGGGCCTCCAAATTGACGTGAGCATCATATTATGTGGGGATGTAATAGAGTATGCATAATTCATAGAAAACCAGATGAATTATTTATAGGGGTGAGGGGTCTCTGTGCACCATGCTCATCCCACTGGTACAGCCATGCTGCTGAGAAATGTCTTCTGTGACACTGAGGGTCTTTTCTGTATATGCATTATAGTCATTGAGAAAGTGTGCATGGTTCACATATCATATTAACATTTTAACAAGTGGAAAGGATGATAATAAAAACAATAAAAATGAAACAAGAACAAAGTTGTATGAATATGTACATGCACTGACCACCAGCCAAGATGATCACCTCATTGACCTTAAAGAAAAAAAAAACACTGTGCAAGTCACATGCATACAAATCATTACCATTCATACAAATCAGATAGCTCCATGCAAACACCAGGTATTACCTACACTTTCCTTGGGATCTGAATGGCTGTGTGAGTGGCAGGACCAAAAGTAGGTCAGTGGTTATATACTATGTATACAGACTGCCATCTAATGGTCAATAATAGCATTGAGTTCATTTCACATAAAGTGAGAATCGTTTCTAAATCTAAAACTCAAGACACTCCATAATCTTTAAACATTGTTCATAAAAAAATAAATAAATAAAAATCTGCTCTTGGTGCTGAATACTATCACAGTACACTGGGACACCATAGTAGTATAAATGTCACATATGATGACTTATTTTTAGTGCCAACCAAATCAGCGTTATCTGCTGAGAAATGAGTTTTCTTCATTAGATTAATTTGCTCAAAATCACATTTTGTAAAATAATTTAACACAACTACCAGGAAATGAAAGCTGGAATTCTGATCCTTCATCTCGCATTCATCTTTTCATCTCAAACGCAAATGTTTTCACTGTGTAGCTAAAGAAATGAATTGGCTGTTCCAATACTTTTGGATGGGGTTGTGGATTAGCAATTAGTAGCATAACTTAGTTTGTTTTACCACCTCTGGTATGCGGGAAGACTCACATACAGGTGCTCCCCCTAGTTACGATGGCCCGACTTACGATTTTTCGAAGTTACGATGATGATTGCAATACGCTAAAAATTGTAAAACATTTAGAAACTCGTTACTTTAGTTAACTCCTGTATCGGTGTACTGTACAGTGCATTACTGTGTGTTTTTTTGTGCGCTTCAAGAGCTAAATTTACATTACATTAGTTTAGTGTCATTTGACAGATGCTCTTATCCAGAGCAACTTACATTTATTTAATTTATACAACTGAGCAGTTGCAGGTTAAGGGGCCTTGCTCAAGGGCCCAGCAGTGGCAGCTTGGCGGTGCTTAGATTTGAACTCCCGACCTTCCGATCAGTAGGCCAACATCTTAATCCCCTGAGCTACCCCCTGCCCACAATTTTAATTCAAAAGAATGTCTTCTAAATGACCAGCATGTCTCCTACAGGAAAAGTCTCCTAGACTAGGCTAAACTAGACTAAGCTTCCTAAGCTACCTAAGCTAGGCTAAGCTAGGCAATGGTTTGACATACTATATACTTATACAGTATGGTTATTATTTTATTTAATTTTAGTTTTTTTTTTATCTAAAAATGTGGCCTAAAACGTATTTTAGCTGCTGAAATTAGAAGTACATTATTTCAATATGAATACAATCCAGTAACCTACTTAATGAAAAATCTCACTGGATCAGATATTCAGCCATGTGGACAGATATAATGGATACAGTGCACTAAAGCATTTGGTATGATGGGTTTAACTGAAAGGTATGATCTCTGAATGCTGCAAGAAGAAGATCTTTTTCT
The DNA here is from genome assembly GCA_030068315.1 of Chrysichthys thysi. Lineage (NCBI taxonomy): Eukaryota > Metazoa > Chordata > Actinopteri > Siluriformes > Claroteidae > Chrysichthys > Chrysichthys thysi. Next base: position 14,501,883 of record JAQLOM010000035.1, read on the forward strand.
TTGAAGAAGCCATTGAGCTAATGTGACTGGATTAATCCTGAAATTATGACAACGATTGACTGTGTCAGTTGAAAGCAAGTTGAAACAGCCCTTTCTTCATGTAATAATGTGATTAAGTAGATACTGAAGAGGCTCTTCTCTATGAATGACCTTGTGGTAACTTCAGGGTTGAATGCTGGGAATGTCATATGTGTGTTTGGTAAGAGGGGCTTTTCTTTTTTTCTTTTTCTTTACATGAACACCAGATTCTCTTAGCTGTGTGCAATATCTAGTCTCCATTGCTTTGGCCTCTGGCAACAGTGTGAGTGTTCTTAAATCCACTGTATAAACAATCTTCAGTTGCTGATGATGAAAGATATGGAAGGAGAAATGGAAATGTACCAGTAGGCAATTAAATCAGATTGTAGGCCGCAGGTTGAAACATGAATAAAATATTAGAAAATCTTTAAACAACTTACAAAGCAGCACTTTTTATTTGAACACACCCAGTTTTTTTTCAAGTGATCAGAAATATTTGGAGTATGTAACTAACTGGTGTTTCTTGTTGCTCGGGGTGTGCAAGAAAAATCAAGGCTTGGCAAATGACAGTCAGGAGACAGCAAAAGTAATGCTCTGCAAAGGACAAGGAAGAAGACAGGGATTTAAATAGACAAACTAATCATGTGGTAAACAGGAACAGGTGAAGGTGACCTAGACATGAGGGCTGACATCCAATGATGAGATGAGGAAGGAGACAAGACATGAATACAAACATCAATAAACATTAACGCTGAAGTGCATCACTATGGTGTTCAGTTATGCCCAGTGCACATCACACAGAGCTCAGCATGAGGAGGATTCATGTGTCACTCTGAAAGCCCTGCGTTTCATCTGTGAAGACTCCTTTTTTTTAAAGGATAAACCAACATGAAGACCAGAGAGCTATATACTGGAGAAAATCGAGTCATTTTGAATCTGAGAAAAGACAAAAAATGTATTTGAGATATTGCAGAAGCATTGGGCATAGCTAATACAACAATTTAAAATGTCTTGAAAAAGCAAGAACCCACTGATGGACTCAGAACCAGACACTGAACACGTCAGCCAAGGAAAACAGCAGCGGTTGATGACAAAATCATTGTGAGAGCTGTGAAGAAAAACCCAAAGACAACAGTCAGTGACATCACAAACAACCTCCAAAGGGCAGGGGAGAAGGTTTCACAATTCACCATCTGAAGAAGCCTTTGAGCAGAAATATAGAGGCCATACCACAAGATGCAAACCACTCGTCAGCAGTAAGATTCAGAAGACCAGATTGGAATGAGCAAATTACAAGTTACTGAAGCCCAGTAACAAATTTTTACTATCTGAAAGCTATAAATTGTATCAAAACAACTCTTTAGTGAGGTGAAAATTTGTGTCAAGTTGAAAAGTGATACAAGCTTTCACAGGAAGCCATCGCCTGTTCTGTACCACAGGGGTCGCCCAAGAGCCAAGGAAACTAATGGAACGCAAGCGGAACTAAAACCAATCATTTATTACAGTCAGAAGTGCCTCATTGATTCAGATCTTGAACAGTGATGACATTGGGGAAGATCCCAGCCTCATGACCCATGATTATAAACCAGGTGTATGTATAACCTGGAGACGATATAAAATACAGCTATTACACATACCAGCCATATTAGATAAGACAAGACATAATCTGCATTGTTTGAGGGCAAAACTGTAAGGTATTAAGCCCTGTCTGGGTCTATCTATAGCTTGGACTTTTCTCCAAAAATATTAATTGCCTGAGCCTTACTAATTAATGGCAAGAACAGCTGTTTACTGGTAATAACATCACCCATTGCATTGGACTTTTCAGAATCATAGTTTTCCAGGTTTTAATGGAAATAAAGTTGTTTTATTCTATAAGGAATGGATTACTCACTCATTCACTCACTCACTCATCTTCTGCCGTTTATTCCTGTTCAGGGTTGCAAAGGGAAACTGGAACCAATCCCAGCTGACTTCGGGCGAGAGGCAGGGTACACCCTGGGCAGCTCACCAATCCACCGCAGGGCAACACACAGAGACAGACAACCATTCACACTCACATTCAAACTTATGGGCAATTTAGAGTCGCCAATTAGACAAATCCCCTCTGTGCATGTCTTTGGACTGTGGGAGGAAACCAGAGCACCTGGAGGAAACCCACATGGACATAGGGAGAATATGCAAATTCCACACAGAATGGCCTTCTTGCTGTGACAGGCGACAGTGCTGACCCGACAGTGCTGACCACCACACCACCTGATTATAGTAATCAAATATAGAAACACTGTGAGGAAACATGCTTATTTACCCAAAAAAATACTGGTAGAATGATTGGCTACTCTAAAGTGAATGGGTATGTGCATAGTGTCCTGAGAGAGACTTTGCATCCACCACAAATGTGAGTACTGAAGTTGAATTCGATAATTGAAAATCTAGAAAACTTGCTGCAACTTACTACTGCAATCACACCTTTCCGTTATGTTACCTTATTGTCTTTGTCCTTCTGTTGCATAAACTCTGCGTCAGTCAAATTTCTATTTATCGACACTGTCATCAAATGCTACGTCTGGTGAGTATCAGAGTATAAACAGCTGAGGTATGCACAGGGACCCAGAGAGCATGTTTGCAATTTATAGTGCCTAGTGTGACCTACAGAAAACTCACATTCTCACACCACAAATTTAAATCCAGCCCTGTGATCCACAGACATAAGCGAACTTTGCTGACCTTTAGGGCGGAATGAGCTTACTATAAGGCCTCATAATACACTCTGTATTTGTTCAGTGTGGCTCTAAATCATACAGCCAGAGTCATGGAGTCTAGCCTAAGCAGACATGAAAACACATATGTCGTTTAATATTTTCCTTCTCTGTTTCGATTCTATCAATTCTGTCCAATCTTCATCTGAAGCTATGGATTCAAATCATGCTTTTGACACGCCAGTCACATTTAGATTAGTATTGTGACACACAACAATGTAGAGAAAATTCTGAACATTACATAATACTTGTACACTGCACTAAAAAGGCAAAAATGAAAACATGAGGTATGATTTAAAAGACTGCATGGTTTGTTTTGGGTTTTTTTGCTATTCTCTGCGTGTTTCATGTATGACTGGTATAATTTTGTTTTTACATCAAATCTTTTAGCACGTTGCCATTTTGTTGTAAAGCTTAAGTTAAATAAGTTAAAGTATTTAAATGCCATGTGATAGAGCTTAGCTTTCTTATCTTGAGGGTTGGATAATCTTGTTATGTTTGGTTTGTACATTACAAACCTTAAAAGTTGCTAAGAATTCTTCAGAACCCAGGAAGACTCAAGATGGCTTTAATAAAATCCCCTTCCTCAAACATATTTAAATTTAAAAAATTTTCTGCTTCCAGGTTTATAGTCAGGATAAAGCCAAAAATTAAAAACCCCAGTAGCATTTACGCTTTTATTTTCATGATTAGAATTTTTGTACAATTTATTGTTTATGCTTTTTTCATCAAAATCTTTGTCACTGGCAATATACAGGGTGGGCCATTTATATGGGTACACCTTAATAAAATGAGCCTTAATAAAACCTTAATAAAATATCACCTTAATAAAATATCACCTTAATAAAACCTT
>JAQLOM010000035.1:14561022-14579084 GCA_030068315.1 Chrysichthys thysi
ACTGAGGACCTCAGAAAAAGGGTTGTTGATGCTCATCAGGATGGAAAAGGTTACAAAACCATCTCTAAAGCGTTCAGGCTCCACCAATCCACAATAAGACAGATTGTGTACCAATACTTTTGCCACTGACAGATATGTAATATTGGATCATTTTCGCCAATTAATAAATGACCAAGTGTATTTTTTTTGTCTCATTTTTTTAACTGGGTTCTCTTTATCTACTTTGAAAATATAATGATGTTTCAGGTCATATTTAAAAAGAAATGTAGACAATTCTAAAGGGTTCACAAACTTTCAAGCACCACTGTATATGCACTCATATATCTATATATTTAATAACTTTTTAATGTCATCCTTTTGCTAAAATATCCTCATATTTTCCATGTCTGTGTGCTTAATGCTGTATGTGCCGTTCATTCCAGGTGTCGGTGACTTCGAGAGATGACGTGCCTTTCTTTGGGCCTGCTCTCCCAGACCCAGCTGTTTTCAGAAAAGTGAGAAGCATTTCAAACCCACAGAACCACTGTGGTCTTCGTTATCATGTCAGTACGAGGATTCTCGCAACTAGCAAAAAGCTGATCTGTATGTGACGTTCTGTTCCCTGACTAGAGTCCTGAGTTCCACGAGTTCCTCCTGACAAAACTCATCAATGCTGAGTATTCCTGCTATAAGGCTGAGAAATTTGCTAAGCTGGAGGTGAGCAAGCAAGTGTGTGTATTATATGTATGTGTCTCTTTTTCTCTTTCTCTGTTGCACTAGAATTCAGACTTTCTAACCTAGATTTTTTGTTTGGATATACATCCAAAAAACCACCATCAGCATATATGTGCATATACATATACAGTGGTATAGTACTCAGTACTCGAACTTAATCCGTGTCGAGCTCGGATTCGAATCCTAAAAAGTTCGAGTTCTGATCGGATTTTCCCAATAGGAAACAATGGAAAGCCAATTAATTTGTTCCCGACTCCAAAAAATTACACCGAAATATGTTTTTCTTTAAGCATTTAAACACAAAATGAACAGGATAAAACAAGAAGAGTATATACTAAACACATCTAAGAAAATTTATCAAAAGAGTAATTTGTAAAGCAAGAACAGCGTGCATCTGCGCACGTGTGCACCTGCTTTGTTTACTCCCAGGAGCGGCGCTGTGTGCGCATGCACGCCCGCTTTGTTTACTCCCAGCAATGGCGCTGCGTGCACATGCGTGCCAGGTGAGGGCGTTTGTATTCTCTTCCAGTTCTGACCTTCTCACTTTTTATTCGGTTTATGATTATAGTCTGTTCCTTCGTGGTGTTATTCGGTTACCCTGCCTGTTCTTCAAGTACGAGTTTGCCTGCCGGCTTATATACTTCTGCCTGGAGCCTAAATAAAACCTGAAATGGATTTTCCGTCTGCCTGGAGCCTGGATCGTGTCACCTCACCGCTCTGACAGGGTAAATTACCTGATATTTTCAATAAAAAAAAGCACTATCACCAACAAACAATGCTATCACAGCAAATGTGAGGTTGAAGCATTACCCTTTGTTTCTGCTGAGAGACAGCTGAGTGGCGCGTGACTCATTTCCCCGCGTGTACAAGTTATCTTAGGTTGGCATTCACGGTTCAACTTCTGAGATTCAGAGCGAGTGCTAGGTCATTTTTTTGCGATCTGGTGTGTTCGACTTTTAAGAAATTCGAGTTCAAGTGAGTTTGAGTACTGAGGTACCACTGTACATATATAGGGTTTGTTTGTGTGAGAAGCATCATGCATTGTGTGTTTATGTGCAGGAGAGAACACGCACTGCACTTATGGAGACTCTGTATGAGGAGTTGCATGTGAAAAGCCAGTGCATGATGGGACTAGGAGGAGAAGATGACAAACTAGAGAATGGAGGAGGAGGTGGAGGTGGTGGTTTCTTTGAGTCCTTTAAGGTATTTTTGTCAATGTATGTTTCACTTTTAACACTTTTCCCTGTCACAAGTGGAAATAACCCAGGAGGCTTTGTTCATGTGTTTACATCCTGCTCCTTACCAATCCTTCTGACCCTGTCTCCTCCACCCCCGTCAATCGTTCCTCACAATGTGGCTTTACTGTGAACCTTTGTGGGGAGGTTTCTCACTGTGTGTGTTTCTGTGTGTAGAGAGTAATTCGCAGTCGGAGTCAGTCTATGGATGCTATGGGCCTGAGCAACAAGAAGCCCCACACTGTCTCTACCAGCCACAGTGGCAGCTTTACCCATAATCCCCCAGATATCCCCAAAACACCAGGCATTGTAAGTATTCCTTGTACTCTTCTTGAAGAATATTGGCATGTTATGTAAGTAGGGTGGACTTTTTTGGAAAAGTATTCAAAGACATGGGTGTTGGTGACTTAGCAGGGTACTAGTTAGTATTAGTGCCAGTCTTTGTGCCCTCTGTTTTGGGTGTTTGACTGTGACTTGGACTCTGAATTGAGCAGTTTTGGTCACAAATGGGAAAATTATGTATTCTTGCATACAGTATACATAAATGCTTTATAATTTGCAAACCAGAAGAAATCAGGCTCCATGAATTGAGTACAATAATAAGTTATCAAGAGAGTCCCACCTCTAATCACAAAATAAGACAAAACGCCGCTGCACTCACACATCCTCATTGTTATGCATTACGACACTAAACTGATCAAGGCAGAATATTGGACAGTGTAGCAGATGGAGCTTTGCACATCAATATGCTGCAGTAAACGCCTTGGCAAATGAAGTAGATAACATTTTTGGCAAGGTGATAAAAACTGTATTTGAATTTCCAGCTGCAATACTTTAAATGGGACATCAGCTGCAATATAAGATTAGATAGATTTGTACCCTAAATGTGGTTATATAGCACAAATTTATACACACACACACACACACACACACACATACATATATATATACACACACACAAACACACACGCACACACACACACACAGGTAGTATAATTAATAATTATTTATAATAAAAATAATAAATGTACAAGTCTAATGATGAAATTAATGAAAATTACATGAAATTACCAAACAGTTTAGTCTTCTCCCCCTAGTCTAGTCTACTCATTACTGCACGTTCGGAGTTCAAACTGATGACCACCATTTTCAGCTGATAATGAGGACCAGTGGACTTGAGAACATTTCAAATCATTTCATTTGGAATTGCGTGTCTTTCTATGTACTCTTGCAACTCATCAGCTGTTGCTGGTTTTGCAGCATAAACCTTATCATTGAGGTATCCCCATATCCCCTTGCTGTAGGTGTGGTATTTAGCTGGCATGCCCCGAATCAGAGTCATACCTGACAGATTCCTGATTTCTTCTCCATAGTCTCTGATCATTCCTGGGAAGAGCCCGACCCGGAAGAAATCGGGTCCGTTTAGTTCCAGGAGGAGCAGCGCTATCGGCATTGAGAATATCCAGGAAGTCCAGGAGCGGAGGTAAGAACAGCAGTTGAAACAAAGCCCAGTGTGTTTTCTTGTGTGTGTGTGTGTGTGTGTGTGTGTGTGTGTGTGTGTGTGTGTGTGTGTGTGTGTGTGTGTGTGTGTGTGGACAGTGCAGACATGTTCATTATTTATATTGCAGCAGTAGGGAGGTGTCTCCCAGCGCACAAAAGATACCTGATAGTGTCCATGGGTTCCATGAGCCCAATACTGACACCTCTTCCAATCACAGCTCGCCTGAGATGCCTACCACCAGGACTAGGTTAGTAACCATATGAACACAATTATTTATTAGAACATATATGTGAATGAAAATCTACAGTATGATGCTATAAATGTATGGTTAAAGGGTGGTTTGCATTATAGGAAGCATTTTACTGCACTGTGTGGATGACCACAACAGCGAGTTGTCTGTATGGCTCCATGATCCTGGAAGATTATAAGCTCTGTCCGCTAGGGAACAGGCCATCGTCAGAACATTTACGTGTTTAGGCCCTTGAAATGTTGGTGTTTTCACACTAGCTATTCTTGCAAGCATCTTTATTACTGTGAAGTTGTGAGGAGATGTCATGCAATGTGGGTGATTGTGGACAAGCTGTTAGTTTCCAAACTTCCTGCTATTGTTGTGGTTGCTGGCATAGTGTTTTCAGTCTGCTGCTGACTTCGTATATCAGCATAGTATTCTTTTTTCACGTGCCTTTATTGTCATTTCAACCATAAACAGCTGATACAGAAGTGAAACGAAACGACTTTCCTCCATTACCATGGAGAACTATATGAGATGGCGCAGAGCTAAATAAGACTACTTAGACCTCCACAAGACTACATAAGTGCACACAGTGCAAAGCAGTAAAGTCATTTCTGTGACAGTGCACACTTCTAGTACCAGTATAGTAATCAAATACTGTAAGTGTAAATACAGTATAACATACTAACATAATTCTGCACGCACTGTTGATGTTAGTCTTGCATATTGACAATATTCATTCCTGTGATCCAGTGTGCCAACGATGCTTGCTTTTTAAGACTTGTAGATAAACTCCAGCGTAACACTGGCTTCAGTGTCCATTAAGGGTACGCTCGTTTTCTTCTTAGTGTGGCTCTGTGCTGTCGAGCCCCCTCCATTCCAGAGGCTCACGATCTGTCTCGGTCGTCGTCCAACGCCAGCAGTTTCACAAGCGTGGTGGAGGAGAACGACCATGAGCATGAAGCTACGGAAGACTACGACACAGGACTGGTAACTCCTCGATTCGTCTACCACACTAGCAGCATGATGCAGTATGCCAGCATGCTCAGTTTCCCATATAATACTCATGAGATGAGCTTTAATTCCTGTCAGGAGCGTTCAACTGTAATAATCAGCAAAATGTATTTTTATGTTAGTTGTCAGTGGTGCAATCAGTAGAGGACAGCTTTGGAAGTAAATGACAAGCCAACTGAAACCTATATGTTTTCCTGTTTATGCGTGTGCCGCAGGAAAGCCTGTCTTCTGCCGGCACCCCTCACAAGCGGGACTCGTTCCCCTACAGCAGCGGCTGGTTGGACGAAAGTATAAGCAGTGCTACCCGACGCAGTCCACCAGGTCAGTAATCTGGAACGCTATCTGTTATGAATGATAACTTTGAAAACCTGGGCGTTATGATATTGATTAGCTATTTCCATGCTCTGTACTCTGAGGCGTATGCGTGTTTTCCTAAATGTCAGTGCAATCATTCACTAAAGGGTCGTCATGGGCTTGTAATGTTGACTTTAATGTTTAGGAAGTCAGTGGATGGTGAAGCATTGAAAGGGCTCAATTATTAAACAGGCATTAGTGGAAAATGCGTTGTCTGGGGACGTGACTTCCTCAAGTCAAATGAAGCCCTTTTTGCTTAAGATGCCTTTGTGTTTGTCTCCGCAGTCGTCTCTCGACAGCTGTCTGACCCCATTCGGCCCAGAGCAGAAAGACAACACTCTGCTTCTGTGAGACGTTTTAACAATCTTTTATTCAGTAATTGATCATTGATTCTCTTTGCTGCATGAACCACAGGTTGTGATTTACATGATCATTTGTGTGTGTGTGTGTGTGTGTGTGTGTGTGTGTGTGCAGAACTGCTAGGCTTTCTCCTCAGATTTCTTCGTGAAAGTCCATCAGCAGGTTTGACTAATTTGATCCCTTACTCTTTCAAGAAAGTACTTTTCAGTGTTGGCAGTTATGTCTTAGAGGCACTTTTATCCCTTCATCTGACAGTAGATTGTGGTTTTACAGCTAGTTGGTAGAGCTGTGACACGAACAAGTCTAGCGTTCTGTTTCATTTACAGTACTCCCATAAGCAGCTCCCAAAGAGACTAAAGCCGGCTCCTCCAGAGATCTGGTGCAGAAGGAGAGCTGTCAGTCACGGGCCTGTGGCTAGGAATCCCATCCCTGTTTTAAGGACCATTTGCACCACGTGACTGAACATGCTTCCCAGTATGCCTTTAAGCTCCAGCAGGTTACGAAGGCTGTGTGTGACACATGCACCAATGGTAACAGCCTGAGGCTTATTATGGAGTGCATTTCTCATGGTTATTTGTCTGCCTGCAATACCAGCAAAGGGTGTTATGGCTTTAACCAGAAATTTCACATCTTTTCTGTCTTTATTTTTCAAACCAAAAATAATCAAGCACAACACTGATTACTGGTGGCTCTAATTTTTGTCTACAACTTTGTTTGCGTATAATTATTTATTCATGATCATGACGGCAGGCAGACGTCAACTCGTCACTCGCAGGGACCAAGCAGGCGACGTCCTTCAAAGAATAATTCGAAGAAACTCAAACCAGTACAACACAGAAGTGAACCTACTTTTTATTTGTGCTGCGAAAGACCCAAGAATGAGTACGTACAGCGGTGCAACAGAGTAATGTGTACGCTTCTGTCTCCTTTTTTAAACCGTAGTACATTTTGTATTATTTTTGTCGGTTTTGTGATTTTGTGAATATCTATAAATGTTACACGTTATTAAATGAACTGACTTGTGCTGGAATATACAACCCATTTACTATCTCGTCAGGCAGATAATCGTTTATAACAAGTAACGCTACGTATAATAACTTATAATATTTATTTCATTTTTTAAAAAAAAGTATTTATGGGTGTTGTTATGCACATTATACATTTCACACTGTTGATTTCTGCAGTATTTGTTTTTGCTTTGGGAACAAGTTCAGACTTCGAGATCGTGATGGATCTAGTGTGCAGTAACACACGTGTGACAGTTGCTGGTTTATTTTTTGTTTTTTTTTTAATCATTTCTGCAGAGCACTTGAGGTTGAAATTATTCACTGTGCTGTCTACTGTGAGACGTTCTCAAGTTGCCTTTTCTCGCTTTATCTGCTCTGTGTGAAACCCTACTGCGTCCTACAGAGGGCATCAGTAAGCTTTTGAATGTAAACAATAGCATGATTGGATAATTATACAATATTCGATGAAAGAAAAAGACTAAATATAATCATTGTCAATGAAATCCTCAAACATCTTTCAACCTAATCTCTTTCTACGACATGGATTAAATGCTGTGAGCAATAATTTCAACACATTTCCCTGTACTGAGCAGAAGAACATAAAACCTCTTTACCTGAAACTTACATATGACAGAGCTGTGGGGGGTTTTGTGGTACATTTTCCCCATACAGGGAAATGTGATATTTGCACACCTGGTTCATATGCAGTAAATGGAGATTAGGTTGAATAACCCTGACGTGTTTCTTTAAGAAAATACGTTCTCAGCTGTCACTTCTGTGGTTAACTGTAAAAATAATGTCTTTTTTTTTTTTTTTTTTTAAATCAAGCGACTGTGTTTATCTCAAAGAACATTTCGTCTGTCAAATAATGTAATTCATGGTTTATACAGTACAAAAATAACATTTTGATTAAATGTAAGTGCCCCTATTATTAGTACTACCTGGTGGAGTTCAAGGTTCGTGTAATTTTCAGGCCACATGTGTGTACACATTATTGAACCGCACTCATTTGTGTTTTGGGAAACCTCTTGTGGACAGTGCTGAGAGGAAAATGGTTAAGTTTTCTCTGTATTTTGCTGAATCTTTCCAAGTGTAAAGTGTGCCCTCCAGTGCTAAAGCCTCGTCAGTACACTGCTGTTGTCAAACTGTTGTTTAGCGTGTATGCTTGCACAGATCACAAGTTGACACAAATTCATTCCCAACAGGTTGATATGACATAATAAAAATTATTGTACGTGTTTCCTTTGAACGCAGAAATGCTTAGCGTGATGTTTCACTGTGGATGACACAACATACAGAAACTTTTTGTAAGTTAAAAAAACAACAAAAAAAATCCTATTTCACGAAGGGCACAATGTTGAAAATGTTTTTATTGCTTAGTTTGTACACCAACACCACATTTTCTTTCAAAAGCATCATTATTAAGGCCCCGATGGTCGTTATAAAGTAACAAGAAGAAATCAACAATTCGGGAACGTAAAAAGCTTGGTTCCCAGGCACACAGTGGGTGGTAGATAGTGACACTCTTAGTGCAGGAGGTAAACTTGGTTGCTTTGTGCACTGCATAAGTTAACAGAGTGCAAGAGGGATTTGTTAAACTGCTCTGAGAGATTGTTCTGAAAACCGCCTGATTTTTTTGTTGTTGCAGAAAACAGGCATGCAGGAGTGTCAAAACATCCGAGTTCCCTACCAAGAACTGTTTATTTCACAATTTAACAAAAGCCAATGAACACATTTTAGTCATCAAAGAAATCCTCTTATGAAACGTATTTTTGATAAATATTTTTCTGAATATCAATCTTGTGATTTTTTTTTTTTATCATAAAAAGATACGCTGTTTCATTCAAACAGTAGCCCATATGCTTTAAGCACCTGCCATCATTCTCGGAACTGTGAACACGGGATATGGACTCTGTACAGTGCTCTATGCTGTCAAGATATAATAGCAAACCTATAATAATATGAAATGATGTTACCTTGTTTGGGAGATACTCCTTTTTAATAAGTGAAATGAACCCAGTTCTTGGTATTGTACTCGCATTTTATCAAACCCTACTGCATTTACTGCGCTTTACATCCTCACAGCTCAAGGTTCCACCATTTAAAGGTGAAAGGTTCCCTGAGCACATTGGAGCCGCAGTGCACTTCCCCCAGGAGCTTGTGGTAGGATGTAAAGTCATCAATGAAGCTGCAGTTCAGGCCAAGCGGCTCAAGTAGAGAGCACACCTCAGTTTCCAAGGCACATTTACCGTTCACCTGCGGCCCGAACGGCTTGGGAATGCCAAGGTTCTTACCGAGTACCAGCATGTTCACCTGCAAGAACAACATCACACAGTAAGGATAATGAGAATAACACATTAAGCTGTTTGCTAAACAGCCCATAGAGACCTTTATCTGAAATGTTTCTAAAGGTTAATTTATTAAAATAAGTATCATAAGACAAAGTTAAATGTTAGTCAAGGAAACATAGAATATCGAATGCTTATATGTTTCTTTGTTCAAATAAAACCCAAAATTGTATTTAACCTAGTTTGGTGGTCTGGGAAAACCTGTCAGATATTGCTGAAGCTGAATTCCTGAAGAAAATACTGTCTTGCCCAAAACTGGGTTTGTCTGCCTCAAATTTAAGAAGCCATAAATACAGTGTATTCCATTTTAACTAACTAAAATTATTATTATTTTTTTTAAAATCTTGGCTTGTTCTCTTCATGCAAAGATCATGCTGGATACAAAGCCAGTTTAGTTTGTTTTTAAATCTGTGGTTAAAACAGTCTATATGTCACACTATATGAATAAAGAAACCATTCTGAAAAACTTTTCAAAGAGATTTCAAAACTATATAGAAAAAAAAAATGTCAAAGGTTTTACTATGTTAATGGATTTCCCAGATCAGCACACATATATTGTATTAACTGTTCTCTGAAGGATCACACTATACCATGTCAGGGTAGAAGGCCACAGCTCTCTTTTCTTTAGGCACCACTTTAAACAGCACTGGCAAATCAATGATGTCTGCATCATCTAGTGCAAGCTCTTTCTTTAGTAGGTCCCTATTCCAGTCAATACAGCTCTGAATGGGGGGGAGACAAGAGAGAAATTTAGGGAAGCAGAAAGACAGGTAACTCATTTCTATAGAATTTAGTTCAGGATCACATGTACATAGTTAAAGACAGCACATCACTACATCTATATTCACAGGCCTGCTGACTTGAAGCCGATCACTGACCTGGACATAATTGTTTTCCGCTTGAAATCTCTTGTCGCTCAAGATCTCATCAACACTGACCTGTTCCTCTGTCCCTGTTTAAATAAAAGATTACTGATGTTTACCAATCATATTCAAGAGACGGTCATATATCATATGGAGAGGCTAAAAGACCTCTAACAGTCACCTGAAAACATCATCCCATTCCCATGTCCTTTACTCTGTAATGTCCTGAACACTTTATATGCTGCATCAGGGCTGGCCAGCAGCAGTCTGAATCCCTGAACAATAATGAAGAGATTAAAGTGAGAAGTACAGCAGGGTAAATAACCACTGAACGATGACTAACATGGGTCAACACACTGACACCTGGAGCTGACGAGTAAATAAAGCCTCTGTCATGTGGGCAAATAGAGGACTTTAATGTCATACCTTTCTGTCAGGAGCTGGAACAAAAGACATGAACTCATCCACGTGACCCACCACGAGCCAATCAGAGTAGAGAGCAATGGGCTCCTGAACCTTCTGAGCCCACAGGAAGTCCTGCACCACTTTGGTCATGTTGCGGCCATTCCCTGTGCTGTTGGGACAGTAAGGGATAAAAGCTGTTGGCATTTTTTTTGCATACTTAATTTGTATAAATGCACAAAAACTGGGCCTCATTTATCATATATTTTTTTTGTAAAGCGGTGTGTAAAGGTTTGTCCTGATTAGGGTTGTGCTGGAACACTGGGCACACGGTAGGAGGACTTACAGCAGATGGGCTGCCAGGAAATAACTAGACTTATTTGACTTACTTTATTGATTTCTTTGGCCTTTCAGGTCATTAATATGAAATGACTCAGTTTTGCTAAATAAATTGAAATGTAAAAAAAAAAATTTAAATAAAAAGTGCTTAAAAAATGAATATTACATAAGTCATGCCAATTATATGATTTGAAGTCAAAGTTTATATTAGTGAATCTCTCATAGGATTTTCTCGAACAGCATTGCTCCTGTGAACAATTTACAAATACCTTTGTTTGTATCCAGCTTGATAAATGAGGCCCATTGTCGAATCAGAAACATATCTAAGGCGTGTCAGTTACTACTCACGTAGGGAAGGCCACACCGATGATGATCCGGCCAAGTGGGTAGTTCTTCCCGTTCACAGTGACAGGCGGGCTTACCTCCAGATTACCGAATGAATCCAAGCTGCTCACTTCTTTTCTTGTAGCGTAGCGGGTCACATAGCCAAAGTCTGGACCCTGAGACAGATGTTTTATCATTTATAAAGCTGTTTTTTGTCACTTGATATGCAGCAAAGAGTTTTAAAAAAAATCAGAAAACGATTTTCTAAAGTCTGAAATGTTGAAATAGAAGGTGTGTAAATAATGCTGTAAGAACAGGAACGGTCACTGATATTATGGTGCCAAATCCCATGCTACTTAATTTTAGGGAAACAAAATGCAGTAAACAGGTGGCATGGTCGTGTGGTGGTTAGCACTGTTGCCACACAGCAAGAAAGTCCTGGGTTCAATCCCTGGGGTTGACCCGGGCGCCTTTCTGTGTGGAGTTCACATGTTCTCCCCGTGTCCGTGTGGGTTTCCTCCAGGTACTCCGCTTTCCTCCCACAGCCCAAAGACACGCGTAGAGGGGATTAGGCTAACTGGCTACTCTAAATTGCCCGTAGGTGTGAATGTGAGTGTGAATGTTTGTCTGTCTCTGTGTGTTGCCCTGCGGTGGACTGGCGACCTGCCCATAGTGTACCCCGCCTCTCATCCGAAGTCAGTTGGGATTGGCTCCAGCCCCCCCCCCCCCCCCACGGCCCTGAACAGGATTAAGTCTCAGAAGATGAGTGAGTGAAAATGCAGTAATGAATTGAAATGGACCATAACGTTGATGCACTACAAACATAAACTGATCACCTAACAATCAATTTACATGAGTCATACCAGTAAGGCATCATAGGGGAAATCCCCAAGCTCTCCATCTCGTGGAGAGTCCAGGACCACAGGAAATCCATGGTGTGGAGAATCGATATAGCCAAACTCAACCTCATCCTGCAGAGCAACAGCACTGGGGATTAATAAAGCTGCATACAAGTATACTTGCAATTACAGTACCAGTCAATAGTTTGGACTCACCTGCTTATTCGTAGGTTTTTCTTTATTTTGACCATTTCCTACATTGTAGGACAATACTATGCAATTACATAATGGAACATATACGGAACTGTACGGTAAGCAAAACTGTTGAAAAACAAAATATGCTTCATATTTTAGATTCTTCAACATAGCCAAGGTAGTATCGGTATTCAGTAAATAGCCCAATTCCACAGCTGTAATAATCCACATATCAAGAACCACTAAACTAAGTAAAAAGAAATGACAGTCCATCATTACCTTAAGACATGAGTTGTCTTTTAATTAATAAAAATAAAGAAAAACCACTGAATTAGAAGGTGTCCAAACTATCGACTGGAAATCCAGGTGTCCTGCTGATATGTAGCAAGCCTTTTGCAGTTTATCCTTAGAAATTTAAATGCATTTTCAAAAAAATCAGTGATCAGTGACATGGACAGTTCGTTAGCGCAAACCTGCATCCAGCGATCTCCTCGGTTCATGTACTGGGGGCATATCTTCAGTTTTTGTCCACTCTTCTGCACAAGTTGCCTTATGCCCTTCAGAAACTCGTGGTTATCAGATGTACTGCATGTACATCAAAAGAAAACATTCAGCCTGCTGTCACCACCCACTCCCGCAAACAATCGATTCCACTGATTCTTGCAGGCACACTTGACCACTCATACTCACTCCTGCAGTTTAGTCTTGTTTGTACCTACTTGCAATATTTTGTAATGAACTTGGTTGGTTCCATTTCCCAAAATATACACAAATTAACATATTAAACCACAGCAATGCTAATGCAGATAAAGCAGTCAATAAAGATGAACGAATGTACACTGTAAATTCATCGCACAAAGCCGCTTGAAAACCCAGCACTCTTTCATGTTAATGAACATTGCCATCCTGTTAGCTTCCCATCTGACTGTCTGTTCCCACCTGAATGAAACTAAAAACCTGCTCATTCATGCAACTTTTTTGTTTGCTCCTGTGGGCTCCCGATGCACAGGCCTACCTCCAAGTGAAATGTTTTCAAGACTGTTCAACAAGTGTTATCTTTCATTAGTTAAAGATTAAATATAATAATTAATGAAAAGAACAAAGTGCATTGTATAGTTTGAATAATGATTAACAATTAACGCTGATTTATAAATTGGTCTGCTTACTTGCAGACAAAGACTTCCAAAGGCTTGAGGGTGTTGGGTGTCATAATCCAAGGAGCAACACGGAACATGACCTTGTCAGTGAAAATCGGGGTCTCTGGAAAACTCTAGAAAAGCAAAAACAGAGTCTGTCTAAACAATTACTTTCTATTCCTCTGGGAAAAAACCACAGGGTGCAGTTAATGGTGAACAGCCAGAGGAATATGCACACTTCAGGACATCCATTCTGATAGAATTTCTGATTTGCAGTACCGGTATTCATTTGCATACTACAGAAAAGTCACTGGAATCTGGAAATGGTTTCTGCTTGCACTGACCTCAGCAACAGGCTCTAAAAGACTAAGGTTGATCGTAAGGAGCCCATCAAAGTCCTTATCTGGAAAGTGAAGGCCTTCCACGTAGAACACTAGCTCAGACTTGCCACCTTGATAGGGGACTTCATTCGCCAGTTGCTTTTTGTTCAACACTAAAGGATATTGCTTCTGGAAAAAACCGAGGACTTTATTTTCTGGAATAAAAGCAAAGAAAAAAAGATAAATCTACTTCAACTTGTGCTGGGTTTTTTTTCCCTTTTACTTCTGTTGATAGACATAGGCACATTATAGTTTGTAGATTTAAGTTTTAACCTCAAATTTTAAGTTTAACCTCATAGATTTTACAATACTGATAAATGATCACATTATATTTTACAATAGTATATACTTTCACGTGCCACTTTAAGAGGACCACCTGTACCCCTGCTCATTATATTAGCAGCCAATTGGATATTGCGTTATAATAACCTCCACTCTTCTGGGAAGGATTTCCACTAGATTTTAAAGGATTCCTGTGACGGATATGTGCCCATTCAGTTGTAAGAGCTAGAGCGAGATCAGGCACTGATGTCAGATAAGGAGACCTGGTGCTCAGTCTGCATTTGACTTCATCCCAAAGGTGTTCATTGGGGTTGAGGACAGGCCTCTGTGCAGGACAATCAAATTCTTCCACTCAAATCTGGGCAAACTATATCTTCATGGACCTCACCTTGTGCACAGGGGCATTGTCATGATAAAACAGGTTTGCCCCCTTAGTTCCAGTTCTATAGCTGAAGGCCACAGTATGCAAAAGACCTTCTATACATTTGTGTGCTTACAATTTTGTGGCAACAGTTTAGGCTGTGATGATCAGCTGTCCACATAAAAATGCTGTACTACTAAAAGTTTATTTCTAGGATTGAATAAAACTCACTATTACTATAACCTTTTCTTATTTCTAACATTAATGTGAAATTAACATCTGATGTGTTTGTGCAAAATGACATTGACTTCATGACCACATGACATTAGAAATATGTTGTAATGTCATGCTCCGTCAGAGTAAAAGAAGAACATCTTTCTGTTGTAACTCACTCAGAGAGGCCTCTGCCTGCTTGGAGGACCTGGTCCTGAAGATCCTCACTCTCTCAGCGTCTGTCTGAGAGATATGCAAGCTCAGTTTATAGCCTTCCGGGAGCACAGATGGACCACTGGTACGCAAGATCATCTTGGACATGTCCTTTAAATCTGGAATTCGAAAGAAAAACCTCCATTGTGGATCAGAATTATTAAGAATACCATGTTGTCATTATATATGTTCCATTACTTTCATATAACAGAATTATTAGAACATGCAGCCCACCATGTACTTTTAAAGTGATTTTTAGGTCACCTAAATAATTGTTTGCAGACTGATTGTGGTTTTCCTAGTCATCTTACACAAAGCCCTGAAGGTGAAACATTAACATTTGCCAAACAGATAGGTGTTCGGTAAAGCCAACGTCACGCTGTGTTTACACAATGCAAGTGTTTTAGGTGAATTCCATTCAGCTTCCTTTGTGTTCCTTGTGGCATAGGACATTTTTTTTATTTCCACAGAAGCTTAACAATTAACTAGGTTTGTCATGATTAGGCAAATTGGGTTGATTATAAATAGTCATGCACATAATTGCAAAGATCAATGTAACTTTAGGTCACATTTCTCCTTCAAGCAACTTTATGCTTTCTGGTTTATAAATAAGAATATATATTACTGCATAATCAATAAATAATGTAGTACAACAAAAATGAACTTTGCCCTTCGACACAAAATTCAAATTTAGCACGTATTTTCTATAAGGTTATAATAAACCAAATATACATTTATAAACACTATTTCTAGACATCCGTCACCAAACTCAAGCTGTTACTTTTTCTTCTTCTATTTGCAGATAATTGCACTTTGTTTTAAACAGCAAATACTAAACAATAGTAGGTGTATCGGTGAATAAAACAAGACTATTTCAAGTTTGAAATGTGAGGAAAAGGAGTAAAAAAAAAAAAAAGACTTAATATTCTCATATTTGGTTTATTGTTTCTTATAATAGGAAATATTAGCTAAATTTCACTGTATTTCCATTTGTTAATAGGTCATTTTTGCTTTTGGCACAATATTCAATTCTGTATTGATGTCCTTGTCAAGGGAAGCCAAGTTACAACTCTATTAATCATTCCTGTGTTGTACAACAATGCAACGTTACAAATAATCCACAAAAATAAAGCCTGACTCAAAGTAATGTTGATAATGATTTGCAACATGATGATTTGCTCATATCAAGACACTACTCGGTATTTAACATGTATTTATATAGAAACATATGATTAGTTGTAATCACCTTTAATAATCCCCATCAGCTCAGATAATTGAGACTGTGCAATTATATAATTGCTGTGGCAGGCATAATGACTGAAATGGCTGTGTGTTTGTGTTGAATGAAAAAGCCTACAAGTATATTTCATATATTACATAAAACTTACATAATGTTGCATTGTTCTGTATAATGACAACTGGTTCACTGGACTTGGATGACCCCCCCCCCAGGATATGTACTTACCTGAGTCTTTAGTGATCTCCTCATCCACACTGTCCACTTGCTTATTGTAGAAAGACTCAGCGTCACAGTTGACCAGCAGAATTGCACCATGTCCATTAGGACCCCACTTCCATGAAGCCTTATAGAAAGAAAATGTTTATAAAGAAGATGGCCAAGCATAAATCAATTCATCACACTGATTTATGGACTGTCTCCCTAAAATGGAGAACCTGGGGAAATGGGCTTAAAAGTTAAGTACTCCACTTCTGTTTAATTAAAATGAGATATTCCAAGAGTACTAAGAAGGCTGAAGCGAAGAAGGCAGAAGTACCACACGCAACAGCCCGACATATACACCTTGTTTGGATTGTTCCTCTCAACAACACCATCTCGATCTGCGTCCACATCTAGGGAGATCTCTGTAAGTGAACACAGGTAGACTGATAAGAACATGTATCGCTAGATCACATTTATCCATATGTCACCAGTCTACTACAAGTCACAGACATGCCAATCAGCATTGCATACTTTATTTTTTATTTGCATTTCATTCATGACAACATGGCAAACTCTGTATATTTTACATGTTTTACTACAACACTTTAAAGGAGGTTGACAATTCCATGAACATCTACGTGTATATCTAATAATAAGGTGACTAGCTCTTTGGAAAGGCTCTGGCTAATGATCGGAAAGCTGTGACTTCAAGCCCTGATGCTGCCCCTGTTGGGTCCCTGTGATTGGTCCTCAACCATCTGTCCTGTCATACTCCCAAAAAAAAATCTTTGTCGAATCCATGGACTGTATATGTAACAATAAGTTATTTGATTTATTCTAAACTTTGTACAGACGTTGTACAGGCAATACAGTATGTCAGCAAAAACTAAAGGCAGCATCATATATGCAGGTCGCTTGGAGAGAACGGTTAAACAAATCAATTTATTTGTTAGATATTAACATGACTATCACTAGTATTAAATGAAAAAAGAGCTCAAAAAAATCAAATTTATATTTGCTTATTCACAACTGCTTTTTGAAGGCAGCATGCACAGATGTATCCTTAGTGGTGTGTTTCATAGTAAACTGAAGCCAGCAGAGGTTGTGTACGTGTGTGCGCATATGCATGTGTTTTTGTGTACAAGATCAAATCAGTGGCATACCAATAGCTGTGAGATGTAGAACAGCATTTCCAAGAATCTCCGACTTATCCCCATAGAACCTCACAGACAGCTGAAATGCACATATTTTATGTTATGATGAGTCATTTTCATTGTCACAGATGCCTTTTACTTTGCAACATTCATAATCAATGGTAATACGCTTTGATCGTCATTTGGGAAAAACCCCCAAAAGCGCCTAATTGACAAATTACAAATATGCAGTCATGACACAGTAAGCATATCTTTTGTCTTTCTACTGATGCTCCATTATACCCATTTTACTCAAAGCAACATTGGCTGCAAACACTTACATTTATTTAATCGTCTCATGATTCATTCAAGCCACTCGCCTTATGCTTTTACTAGTTATTTATGGAATTGTACTACATCCTGGTCAGGGTCATGGTGGAAGAGGAGCCTGTTACAGACACATCAGGATCACCATGCATGAAAACCCAACCCTATCTATCATACCGGATGAGACAGCAGTCCATAGCAGGACACAATGCACACACTCATTCAGTCCACTCACTGGCATGGTTTTCAGAGGAAGGAAGACACCAGAGAGGCTACACAGAAACTGGGAGAACAACTCCATGCCCAGACAAGCTCAGATAAAAAACTATGCCAAGAAAAGCTCAGATCATGACTGAACCAGGGACCCTCTTAGCACCATGCATCCCCTCCTCAGAGATCTAAATTTATCATAAGGAAACCTTGAGTCCCTTACAATCACAAGATCTGTCAGCAGCTCCAGACTTACATTCCTCACAATCAAAATGACTTGTTTCCCATTAGTTTCTACTGTACATTTCTACCTCCCATTACTTTCCCCCTGTTTCTACCGTAGCTCTAACTCATAACAGTTACTGATTGAGCCAAGCCGTGTTAACATTGGTGTGGCTTTTCAATGCTGTAGAGAGACCTCCAAAAGTTGAAAGGCGTGCAACGGCTGGAGATTGCTCTGTTTCTGCATTACAGGTGGTCAACTTTAGTTTTTGTTTTTCTGTTTCACCGAACCAATAGTTCAGTATTGTTTTGTCACAGTTGCTTATTTTAAATTATATATTATATATATATATATATATATTAGGGGTGGAGCCGAACCCGAATACGGTATTCGGAAAGGCACAAATAGTGTGGTTT
>JAQLOM010000035.1:14594960-14605707 GCA_030068315.1 Chrysichthys thysi
CTTTTCTACAAAGTTTTGCACTCTTTCCCACATTTTACACATCTCCCTGATCTCATTTGAAGTAAGGGATTCCTCAGTTTTTTTCTATGCTAGTGCGGATGTTGACTATACAAATGAGCCACAATCCAGTCGTGAGGCTCGGCATATGCATAATACTTGTCTTGCAAAAGACTCTCAGACCAAGGTACTCACAATCCAAGGTTCCACTGTACATTAAATCTCTGTCCATTTAGTGTCATTTAAGTGCTTTAGATTAAATGGATCTTGTTTATCAGTCCTAACTTCAGACAAAATCAAGAATGACTTGACAGCAAGCAAACTAGTCTGAATTTTTTAGACCTGCTTCTGTTGAATGAATGCTCATTAGCTTTTTAGCAGCTGTCCAAATGTTTCTCCCAATGTTCGCAGACTAACATAACTGATATACGTGTGTTTCAGATGAGATGAACCTGCCAGCAGACATCCCCAGTTACCTGTCATCTCAAGGCACACTGTCTGAGCCTCAGGAAGGCTACAGCAACTCTGAGGCAGGCAGTCATCAGCAGCTCATGCCATCCCTGACCAATGGTTATGCTCATAAAGGAACTGACGGTGAGGTGTCAAGCTCTCTGCAGAAAAGAACATCAATTGATTTCTTGTGTACAGGAGTTTTAGCAAATATAACACCACTCACTTAAGCTTTATAGTGTATAATTTTGACACACAGCATTTTGTACAGTTTTGAAAGTTTCAGTTTTCCCTGGACGATAAATCTCCTCATTCCCTCTGTGGAGATTAGGAATGGGCTATAGAAAAGGTGGGATGATCATCCACTTTATAAGGAACACCAGTAACCCTGCACATTCATAAATTTATTCAATCAGCCAATGATGTGGCATCGACACAGTGAATAAAATGATGCAGGTAAAGGTCAAGAGCTTCAGTGAATGTTCATATCAAACATCAGAATGAAGAAAAATGGGATCTCTGTGGCTTTAACCAGGGCAGATGGGCTGGTTTGAGTGTTCACGCACGACAGTCTCTAGAGTTTACTCAGAATGGTGCAAAAAATAAAAATAAGAAAAGCATCCTGTGTGCAAGAGGGTCTGTAGACTGAAACACCTTGTTGATTAGTGAGATTAGAGGATATTGATCAGACTGGTTTGTGCTGACAAAGTCTATAGTAACGGAAATAAGCACTCTTTACAACTGTGGTGAGCAGAAAAGCATCTCAGAATGCACAACATGTCAAACCTTGAGGTGAATGAGCTACAGCAGCAGCAGAGCACATCAGGTTCTACTCACTGTTTTCCTTGCGTAGCAAGTACATGACGCACGTTTCATCCATTTGGCCACGCCTCCTTCCCCCCCACCACCGTTACAGCCACAGACTATACTATCATCAATTGGTCCTAGTTATGAGATACGATAGGATGATGGCATGTTGCACACAATATCTAAAGCCTGATGGCAAACCAGTTCATTTAGCTCACATTGTTTACCATAATCTGGACACATTGCTGAAGTTCTGTTTCACCACAGGTGTGTGCTATGGTGAGGTTGGAGGAGAGATGGACCCAGAGACCAATGGGATGCTGGGTAATCGTGTTGGGTCCCTGTTTGCTGGGCGCAGCAGCTTCCATCCGGGCGAGCGGAGGGACAGTCTGGCACATATGTCCAATGGTCTGTGTGCATGTGGGTTCTTACAGATATGATAACATGTTGGTCAGTCTAGCAGAATTGTTTGGTAAATGTTCTCAGATGGAGATGAGGTTGCCATAGTTTAGTTTGTTGGATTTTTTTCTTTGGTTTGGGATCAGAAAAAGCAGATTTTGTCATTAACACACTGATGTCTTGTCTGGAACTGTTAGGTGGCACGGCCCCATTGGTTATCTGCTCAGACTGTTACGACAACGCCAACATCTACTCTCGCACACGGGATTACTGCCACTACTCGTATCTGAGTGAAGAAGATGTGCTGGATGCTCAGCTAACCAGAGACACTTGTAGAGAAGGGCAGCGTGAGGATGCAGTGCTGCATGACCTGATCACCCGGGACACTCAGGAGCCCCAACACCATGCCTTACACCACTACAGTTGCAACGGTCAGAGCACACACTTGTATAGTCATACAGCACATGCATTACAGTAGTGACTAGGGGCAAAAAGTTCAATTCATGGTGCCATGATGCGATTTAAAACACACCAGTGTTCTCCTACATGAAAAACATTAGGCTCAGTTTATTTCCCCTAGGGCTGTCTGACCAAATGTCGGGACATTTTTATGGTACGTCGATCTTCATAATATTTACATCTTTGAAGGCAAGAAGTCAATGTTTAAGGTGTGAGGTTCAGTTTTTATTTAACACAAGTGGATTTGAAAAATTGTGCTCCCATTTCTTTGCCATTATTTAGCTGAACATTTCTTAATGATGTCCTTAAGTCAATTATATTTCATATTATATCAGTTATATACTATTCCTGGTGGGTAGCTGTCCTATAATAAGGAAGAGTTGGAGGGGAAAAAAGTGCAGTGCTGTCAGTTCATCTGTGCATAAAGTGCAGTTGGCATATTTCCACATCCTGAAGTGCTGCTCATTCTGCTCGCTCATGGTCTGTATCTGTCTCTGCAGATGTTCCAAGCAGATCGTTTTGGAGTGGAGTAGAGCCACATTTGTCTGAGTTGACCCCAGGTTCAGTGACTGTACACAAGCCACCAACAAGTCCCTCTTATGGGAATGACCAGGAGGAAAGAACAAGAGGGCTAGAGGAAACCTCGTACAGGACTAACCCCCAGGATCACAATCCACCGAACACATAGAGCCCTACCAGTGCCCGGCGTTTATGCCCTGCTCAGATTGCCCTCCAATCCCACTACCTCTTCCAAGCAAACTCGCATTCTGTCAAAAAAAAAGCAAAAGAAATCCAAATTCCACTCTCTTCTGTGTTTACATTCTTTACCGTCCCTCAGTGGATCCTGCTGGGGTGTGTGTGTGTCTGTGTCTGTGTGTCTGTGTCATGAACAACCCTTCCTAGAACACGGTGACTATTCTCTTCTGACCGATTTCATACAAACTAACCATCTGGTTCAAGTCGAGACTCTGAATGTAATGTTTCTTGTAAAGAGTCTTGCTCACCCTGCCTTTTGTTTGAAGGATTTCTTTTGCCCTTTTTCCCCTGCTGCAGAGAACATGAACTCCCATGCGTATGCCAAAGCATTGAGCCAGCTCTCTTTTTATGCTGCCCTGGCTCTGAAAAAGAGGTGATCCATGTCCTTGTAGGAATCCTTGTATGAATCAGTCCCTGTATTGTTAAACATATGTAGGAGGACATCGCTCAGGCAGTCGAGTGCTGTCATGGAGACAAATATCCTTTCTGCATTACTCTTTCCCTTTGGTCACATCGAGTAGGTGATGGTGGCATGTGGGACATTTTTTCCTTTATTAGAGTGCAGTTCCATTATTATCTGACAAAGAATAACTTCATCTTATAGTGTTTTTTTTTTTTTTTTTTTTTTTTTTTTTTTTTTTTTTTTTTTTTTTCTTTTAAGTGCTTTTCTAAAAGCCAGAACCCAATTCCCTCTTTGTTTTAAATAAGGCACTATGTTCCTGAGAGAAGATGTAGACCTTTTGCACCACTGACAATCGAGCTCCAGTAGTCCTACAGGGTCCTCCATGTGCTTTTTCTTTCTTTCTTTTTTTTTCTTTTTAGTTGTATTTTTTTTTTTTTTAAACAAATACAGAGCATTCCTTTTTTTATATATTCCGTTGCAGTCCTCTAGCTCTTGCTGTGGCTCTCCCCTGAAGCCATTTCTCTTCACCATGTAGAATCTGAAAAACTAACAAATCAGAGCCACTGTATCGATAAATATATTTATGAGTACCGTATACACAGTACATATTGTTTAGACTTTCCTCCCATGCATTTTAAAACCTCTAGGGCTCTAAATGTGTGCATCAGATCCAGTTTAATGCTCTTTAAATTTCATTTGTACAATTAGTCTTGAGCCGATTATCAGACTGCATATATCTAACACGGACATCATCAGTTTTTAACAGTGTGCTACTTTTTAAAATGGCCGCTCTGTAGCACTGCTCTGTGCACGCGCTGTGCGAGTTGGTGACCGCATCAGGTACGTCCATATCAGTGACGGTCAGTATTAATACCGTTCTCAGCGTGGCGACCGCAGAAATTAAAGGTCTACTGATTTGCATTTTAAGGCAAAATCCAGTGATTGAGTTCTCGCTCTCGCCGAGTGTTCTTCCTCACACTGCAGGATCGCATACGTTTCAAGTTGTACTATGTAAAATCTACTTCTGTAAATGAGCAGTGCTGTAGACGGGGATGCTATTTTCCACCATGAAGCTGGACTAAGCTGTGTATGGACCTAAACAGAATGATTCCTCTGCTCAACAGTAGACTCTGTCCTGATCGTTAGCACTTTCTGACTGGAGTACGTGACCGATGTTTGTTACGGTATATGTAGCATTCTTTCTTTTTGCTTGTGATTGTCCGATTTCACTTCCACTTTGTACAATCCTAGAAATGCTGCACATCCCATACGAGGATAATTTGTTCCAAAGAGTGTGTGTGTGTGTGTGTGTGTGTGGGAGTGAAAGCAAGAAAGAAAGAATGAGACAAAATTGAGGTACTCTAACATATTATTGTAAAGTGTGTGTATTGTAAAATGCACTGCAGCATTACGTCACTACAGCCAGATACAGTGTGTATCAGTTCTGTGTTGTGTTTTATTTATTTGAAGAGAATATGCTGTTGCTCAGCTGTTTGCTAATAAGTGTCTGCTGGTGCCACATTTTCACATAATTTGAAATGGGTTTACTTTTTGGATATAATCGCCATTTAATGAACGTTTGTTAATGTATTGCTTTCGTTTCAGCGTACCGTCTTGATTTCCAGCAGTTTTATGATTTGCACATGTTCCTTCCTTCCACTTTACAAATCCTTGGGCAGACTCGTGTTGTTATCCAGTTCTGTGAACAGTAGCAGTGGTTGTGTCCCGCAAGAGATTTATGGTGACGTTTTTCCAGGTAGTAAAGCGGTTAAGATCGGCGTTAATAGGCGTAGAGAATATCACTGCAATTACTTGCACACTTCTGCTGTAAGAAGTGTAAGGCAAAGTAAATTGGGTGTCCTGCATGGAAGATGTCGAACAGTACCGATCTTAAAGGATTTTACTGAGCAATTAAAAAGCTTCTCTTAATAGGAATGGTTGGAGAGTTTGAGTTGAAGGGCACAAGTGAAAAGTGTGGATTTGGTTTACGGTTACACATCTGCCCATATGTCTTTCTGAATTTAAACCAAAGTTCCTCACTAATGCTTCGAGATAATTCCAGTGCTGCTTTAATGTATTTTGGTTGTTTTTCTTTTGTTGCTACATCGTACCTGTACATTCTGTAAAGCATGTATAAAGAACTTTTGTTTTTAAAAAAAATGTTGCATATTAAACAATAAAATGCTAAATTCCGACACATTAAGTGTATGCACTCTGAAGCTTCACGTTCCCGCTGCTAAGTGTTGTTATCCGTTAATACTTTTTGCATACTACAGAAATGCAGCTGCTCAACTGAGCAATGTAGCACTTTTGTAGCAGCATGACTGAATCGGGTCAAAACAGCAGAAGGAAAAGTAAAGTTCTGGCTGCCTTAAAAAAAAAAAAAAAAGTTTAGACACATTTACATCCCACTAAACATTCCACCTGACAGTTTTCATTCCAGGCTTATGGGTGAAGTGCTCTGCAGGATATTCTGGGGATGGGATCAAAGCTCCTACCTCAGTCTGCCGCTAAAGCGCGCTGCTGTGTCATCAATAATGCATGCATACACAGTTCACTCTGGGTTTTATTACACTCATCAACCAGCAGCAACATACTGCACCCTTCATATATAACTAAGGGGGGCATTTATGCAAACTAACGCTGCACTATGTGAATCTTCAAAGAACACAAATGCAGTTCAATTTAACGTTTGAGCCTCCTAAAATCTACACCCGTGTGAAATGTATCAATTTAATACTCCCAGATGATTGAAGTTCATATTAAGTATGTGATGACAGCTGTGCTCCTTCTTAACTCTCCAGCATTCAGACTTTCTACTTCAACCTCTTTTTTTCATTTTTCTTGTAATGTGAAATGCACACTGCTATGGATGACTCCAGGTGGCTGTTTGAGTGAGAACGCAGAACAAATTTAAGCGCTTGGCTTTGAGAGGAGAGGGTAGGTGCTGTGAAGGTCTTAAATTCAGCTTGTCTTTACATGTCTTTAATTAAGCAGAAGATTAAGCTAATTTACAGAGCGCCAAATGAAATCAGCAGAGGTTTGTCTGGGTGCCAGTGAAGTGCCTCATTAAGTCAGTGCAAATTGAAGGATCAGGAGGTTTGGTCTGAAAAAGCAATAGTACTGCAGTAGACCACATGGTGGTGCTCTGGAGAGATTTATTTCTCTGGGCTCAATTGTGGATAGGATTTATGATGCTCAATTTAACACTCCTGGCAGGGAATAATTATCTGGCTATAAAAAAAATGTCAATAATGAAATAAAGGTGCACCTTGATTAAACTGCCACTCGCTATATATATATATTATATATATTTTTTTCTCTTAACATGTAAGATATTTTAGATGTAAACAGTTTAAAATACCACCGTGTCTAAACGATATATTTTTCCTAAGATTTAATTTGTGAATATAAAGTTATATTTTATATCTTTGGTTAAAAAAAATAAAGTATATCGCTGCACTTAATAGCAAGTGAAAATGGCACAGAGCCTATGATAATCCATGATGGTGAACACATTTTCTACAGTACTACACTTGTCCTCGGTGCTAATGTGGTGCCATCAGTGGTACATCTTCTGTACCAGGTATGTTTTATCTGGGAACGTGACCAGAGTATACACTTAAAAGTAATTTGAGGTATGCAATTTGACCTTCGCCCTCCATGGTACCAAGACCAATTTGGCATGGTGCATCAAGTCAATGCTTCATCCAGAGGGAAGGAGCACTACATTCTACTATTCACCTAGATAAATGCAGAAACTGGTCATGCAGCATGTCCCAAAGGTCTGGATACAAAGGCAACTATTTACTTAAATACAAATATTGCAACAAATGCTCAAATAGATAGTCTTGTACACTTGTGTATATGCTGAATTTAATCTTTTTTTTTGTTGTTGTTAGTTCTGAGGCGAACAAATAAAGTTGGATTGGATTGGAGTTGGAACTTACAAAGAAAAATATTGAATTATCATATAAGGAAAAATGCCTGCCTATAGATCCAGACTTTTGGGATACTCTGTATGATCCACTGGCAGCCAATTTGAATCTTCTTTCATCAGGAGTGTACATGTGCTGCAGCCCTAACAAAAACTGACCCTCAAAACAATGCACAGGTCTGATCCAGGTTTACTGGGAAGTTAAGATGTAACCATTAACCAGCAACTCCGCTCTTTCTTCTCCTGAACCTTAAAGACGTATAAAGCAAAGGTAGCACTCCCAGTGGATGATAGTGAGGATGAGTTGGCATTTAGTCATGAGGAAGATGATGAGCAACCCTACATGGAGAACAGAGAAGAGTGATGAGAGAGGATGGTGATGGGTGTGAAGATGGAGGTGTAGTGATGGTATCACATCTACAGGAAGAAAGTCAAGAAGGAGAAGAAGAAGATGGAGGAGATTAGGGAAGTGGAGTGGCACGCATGTTTAAAATAGCTTGAGTAAACAATCTGGCATTGTATTCCACATGTACATATATGTTGTTGGCTGTTTGGACTGATGTTTCCTTTTGTCTATGAAGAAAATATTTTCGCTTATGGTACAATGTTGCCTTGGGGCAACAGACTCCAAAAGCCCATCAAAAAAAAAGGAAAAACAAGGAAATATAGATTTAAGTATTCAATTTGAAATAGAAAATAGCCAAATAATATCCAGTACTATCATACTGCATGCCTATAAGGATTAAGGACCTTATTCACTCACTCGTATTCTACCGTTGTTCAGGGTGGTGAGGGAAGCTGCAGCCAATCCCAGCTGATTTAGGCCGAGAAGCGGGGTACATCTTGAGCAGGTCACCAATCCACCGCAGGGCAACACACAGAGACATACAACCATTCACACTCACATTCACACCTACGGGCAATTTAGGGTAGCCAATTAACCTAATCCCCTCTGTGTGTGTCTTTGTACTGTGGGAGGAAACTGGAGTACCTGCAGGAAACCCATGCGAACACGGAGAACATGCAAACGCCACACAGAAGGGCGTCCATGTCGACCCTGGAGATCGAACCTAGGACCTTCTTGCTGTGAGGTGACGGTGCTCACCACCACACCACCGTGCCGCCCTAATGCTGTAAAGGGAAATCATCTTCAGCACGCAAGTACAGTTGATCCTCTCATCTACGGACACCACATTAACGGATATACAACGGACAACATCCGCTGGTCTGAATATATAATCCATTAAGTACACAGAATGTCTGGTATGAAAGTTTAAAAATCCCGGGGGTTGCGATCTGAGTCCTGTAGTTCAGCAATTGGCCGCTAGGTGGCGGTGGCGTGCGTGCTCCTAGTTCCTTACAGGCGTCAGGTGAGCTGTGGTCCTTGTGAAGCTATTACTGTTTTTTCGCCGATTATTTGGTGTTTTTCACTGTTTGTCTGCCCAGTGCCATCCTTATACCACCCAAAGATAAGTCTCCTGGTAGTATGGTGTGAACTCACATAAGGGAAATGACATTTCCGATTGTATTTACATATTTATTTACATTAGTGTTTAAAGTACTTCCTTATTTATGTTGGTCGTTATGCTGCTTGTCGTGTGTACAGTACTTGGGTAGCACTTTTATGGACCTTAGTGGTGTTTTTCCGTGTATTTCCACGATTTTAACGGACTATTCACGTCCATGGACAACCTCTCCACCCAATTAGTCCGTTAATGAGAGGATCGACTGTACTGGGTTAGCCGTCGGGAGCATTCAGAAGCACTAGTTGTACTAGTTGTCAAACAGTGCGCCACCTGTGGCGGGGGAGTCTGCCACACTGTGTTGTATACTATACACGGGGCTGATTTACATAACGCCCGCCAGGCAGCCAATCACAGCGCCGCGTCAGCTGCTCTTTACGTGTTTGTTGACAGGCGCGCACTCTCTCCCTCTCTCTCTCTCTCCAACACACACGCACACACACACAGACACAGACACACACACACACACAGACACGCACTCGCCTCACCGGTAGTTGTCTGCGCGCGCGCGTCGGAAGCGGCTGCATGAAATCATCCTCTGTGTGAAGCAGAAGCTGCGAGCACGCGCCGGCGGTTAGAAGGCGGTCACAGCGCGCGCAGCTCAGTGCGTGTGGACGGTTTTGAAGAAGAAGATGAAGACGACGATGATGATGGTGGTCAGGGGCTGAGTGTGATGTCAGGTGCGGGTGGAAAAGCGGAGTGACAGTCGGAGCCAGAGGCGCTGAGACTCCAGGAGCTCTCTGTAGTGATGTCATGTTAAGCCCGTGCTTTTAATGCCCTGCTCGCCGGTACACTGTACACTTCAAAGGAAACGTGTTTTTCACTCACCAGGTTTGTTTACTCAGGTCAACTTGGAGGAGAACTTGTAAACAACCAGGGACCATATGTAGTGTTGGCACGCGCGCCTTTTGTTTTATTTGTTTTTCTGTCAATTACAACTTTTACTATTATTATTATTATTGTTGTTGTTGTTGTTGTTGTTGTTTACTGTATTTTTTTTATTTCAGGATCTAATCCGTATGCTTTTAAGCGCCTGGCTGCGGATCTCCATCGCGTCATGTAGGGAGACTCGGCTGTGAGTGATGAGGCTGGAGGAGCAACATCTGGAGGACATCTGGGCGCTGATGTTGGGCTGAAAGCAGAGCACCTGATTCGTGCTGAAAGCTGATCCGGGGCAGGCAGAGCAGCAGCATGTCCAAAGCGCTGAAGAGGAAGAAGCACTGGTCGGCTAAAGTGCGCGAGTGCGCCGTGTCGTGGGGAGGCGCGGGCGAGTTCGGCTCCGTGGTGGAGCTGCTCGGAGGGGCCGAGCACGGCCTCTTCCCCTTCCTCGGGCACATGGACCTGGACGCGCTCGTGTGTCACGTCGGCTCGCTGCCGTACTACGGGGACGTGCTGCTGGAGGTGAACGGCACGCCCGTGAGTGGCCTGACCAACCGAGACACACACGCCGTCATCCGCCACTTCAGAGAGCCCATCCGCATCAAGACCGTCAAACCAGGTGCTCACACACACACACACACACACACGTGTATCACACACTGGGCTGGTGTGCCGTGTGTGGTGCTCTCTTTTCAGGGGAAAGTCCCAAAGGACGGCTCAGAAAATCTCCCCAGGTCGCCAGGTGACGCCACGACCTCATTTGCATATTCATTTCCCAGTCATGTGTATTTGCATATGAAAACATTGCTACCCGAAGAAGAACTATTTGCCACAACAGTGCGTGGCATTCGTATAAAACCGGAGGGCTTGTCTCGGATTATTTATCAAGTCAGTGTTTTAGAATGACGGTGAACCCCCGTGGTTCACCTATCGCGGGTTCAGTGCATCGCGGATTTTCACATTCTGATTCGCGGACTTTTTTGGCTTTCGCGGGACTCTGGAATATAAAATATATATAAAAAATATATATATATTTTTAAAAAATGTTAATTCAAACATGAAAAGAACATTTAAATCGAAATAAAACAGTATACACTGTATTTCATCAGCGGATGAATACACAGTGGCGGTGTACGC
>JAQLOM010000035.1:14608319-14621763 GCA_030068315.1 Chrysichthys thysi
GTGTGTGTGTGTGTGTGTGTGTGTGTGTGTGTGTGTGTGTGTGTGTGTGTGTGTGTGTGTGTGTGTGTGAGATTTGTGCAAACACGTGGCTAAAACCAGAATATGCATCAAGCTTGGCGAAACAGGGATGGCTCTAGTCTTGAGGTGAGAGTGACAGGCTGCTTCACATAGCGAACTAAAAATACCTCCGATTCTGTAACCCATCTGTTCACCTTAAGTCAGTGATGTAATGATGCTACATCTAAGCACAGGCCACACACTGCTAAAATCTACTGTAGTACTGAGCCAGGTCTTCCCAGCTTCAGTCCTCTAGGAATATGTTTTGTTTGTAATACATTTTGCATTCAGTTGTTAAATGCTGGATGTATGGAATGATGAAACAAATACAAAAAAACAGGTTGCAGGAAAAAAAAAACCTGTGATGTTAAGCTGCATAAATTGTAGAGCATACATACATTTGGAAGAATGAATGTGTGAGTTAATGTGAACTAAAATAGTAAGTTAACCGAAAGTAAAGTAAAAATGAGTGCTTATGGGTGTTTTAAGAGTTTTGCAAAGACAAGGCCAGAGTATTCAAGCCATTTCATTCTTTCTGTGCAATAATCTTTTATTTGCAATAAGTAATGACAGGACTTGCAGGCTTTTCTAGGAAAATAATCAGCTACAGTAGTAGTAGTTGAAGTATAATGCGGCGTGATGTGAAGCAGACTTACAGTTGACTATTTTTATTAGTAACAGCATGTCCCAAAGTGTTTTTACACTACTTGTACCACATTAATCTGCCAAAAATGTATCTATAATAAGCATTTATAGATATGTTCTTTAGGAATGTCCTCAAAAAGGCAGTTCCTGTCATCAGTTTCATAATAGCAAATAGGAACCATTGTTCTCTCACCAGCCTCTCTTATCTCTCTCTTCTCTCTCACTCTCTTGAAATGAAAAATAAAAACGCCAACACATAATGGAAAGTGCCCTAAAGACTTAAAATGGCAGAAAATGCACAAACATTGGAGACTCCTTCCATAAAAGTTAAAGCAAATAATAAATAATAACATTTCAAATTCAATTATTAGTCTAATATACATAATGCCAGTTATATCCATACAGCCATAAATTCCTGTAAATAGAAACAACGTGCACTATATTGCAAAAGGTTTGGTCAGCTGACCATCACACCCATATGTGAGCCGTGCTGGCAAAATGAGTCGGAATGCACACTGGCTAATTATGAGCTAAGAGGCAAAACATGGATTCGGTCGAAATGAGATTTTCTCAAAAATGAGTCCATAAAGCCATCATTTATTGATTCCCTTGATAAAACAGCAAGAAAACATCCCGAACTACTTTTATTTTAAGGTTTTGTTCATTATGTTCATTCGTATGTCTTCATTAATTAGTCTTGTGTCGTAATATTCCACGATAAATCCGTGTTTTTCACTACACGCTCGGGGCGAGATGGGGGAATCCCCCTACCCATGTTTGGTATCGTTGTGAAGCGTAGTTCCTCTACTGTCTGATAATACACATAGAATTCCCAATGACGCTTTTATGAACCAATGGAAAGCAAGTTCCCAAACCTCATTAGATGTAAACAAAAGTGGCTAGTTGCTAGGCGGTCTTTTTTTGTCCGATTTCAACAAAGCATGGCTCATTTTGAAGGTCTTTAGATGGACAATGTGGAAGTAAGAATAACTCACTTTCCTCATTTCCCAGAAAATTTCCTCATTCCGACTCATTATGCCAGCATGGGTCACATGTGTGATTTTGGAGCGTGGCTGTGGGGATTTGCCCATTCAGCCACAAGAACATGAGTGAGGTCAGGTACTAATGTTGGCTGAAGAGGCCTAGGGCTCAGTCTTCATTCCAGTTTATCCCAAAGGTGTTCATTATATTACATTACATTACTGTCATTTGGTTGACACCCTTATCCAGAGCGACTTACATTTGTCTCATTTATACAACTGGGCATTTTGAGGTTAAGGGCAGCTTGGTGGTGTTTGGATTTGAACTCCCGACCTTCTGATCAGTAGTCCAACGTCTTAACCCCCTGAGCTACCCCCTGCTAAACACCTGACTTCACATACTTTTGCCACTGACAGATATGTAATATTGGATCATTTTCACCAATTAATAAATGACCAAGTGTTTTTTTTGTCTCATTTATTTAACTGAGTTCTCTTTATCTACTTTGAGGACTTGTGTGAAAATGTGATGATGTTTCAGGTCATATTTAAACAGAAATGTAGACAATTCTAAAGGGTTCACAAACTTTCAAGCACCACTGTACATGCATTTGTGCTGTTATAGAAGACGATAAGTTATGAATATTTGATACCATGTCAGACAGGATGTATGATCTATAAATATGGTGATGTGTAGCTAGGAGGAGATACTGTGTGGTGGGAAAATTGGGCAGGGGTTATGAATAACAGTTCAACTGGAAGTATTACTGCAGTGCCAGCTGAGACATAGGCCTCATGGTTGTGTGTGTGTGTGCATGCGTGCATGAGTGCATGCATGCGTGTATGGGTGTGTGTGTGGGTGTGTGTGTGTGTGTGTGTGTGTGTGTGTGTGTGTGTGTGTGTGCATGCATGCCTCTGTGCGTGTGCATGTTTGGGAGGAGGATTTCAAATGGCACCGATCTTAATTCCATGTCTGATGTGCACCATCTCTTCTAGTTGCACATAAATCAGACTTTTAGACTTCTAATGAACTTTGCCTTTTTAGTGGTCAAGCTTGAGTTGCTGGGTGTGTAGGTTTGAGTGTGGAGGAAATTGTCTCCTGTGTGTGTTGTTCAGGCCTGGGCCTATTGTGTAATTTAGTGTTTATAAATAATAGATGTATTGAGTTGGATGCCTGCACACAGACAGAAGAAAAGAGGCATGAGTATCAGCTTTTAATCGGAAATGATACAGCAGACTACGCTACAAGCACAAATGCTACACTGCAACTCACTCCATGCTTCACAGTCTCCTCCAAAAGTTTTAGAACGGCAAGGCCAATTCTTTTGTTTTTCTATATGCTGAAGCTAGTTGGGTTTGAGACTAAAAGTTGAATAAGGGGCAGTATAATTTCAGCTTGCATTGCCTGATATTTACATCTAAAAGTGTTAGACAACTTATTTGTTGGAAGACCACACCACGTTACATATGCAAAAGTATCGTAACAGACAGATCGAAAGTTAATTAACGCAAATTACACTTAATATTTAGTTGCATATCCCTTGCTTGCAAAAACTGCAATAAGACAGCCACCAAATGAAATCACCAAACTGTTGCATTCTTCTTTTATGATGCTTTTCCAGGCTTGCAGCACAGCTTCTTTTAGTTTATACTGGTGGGGTTTCTCCCATCAGTCTCCTCTTCAGTAGGTGAAAGGCATAGTCAATTAGGTTATGGCCTGGTGACCAACTTAACCTGTGTGCCTTTATTAGACCAGGCTATGTTTTTCCAGTCTTCAGCTGTCCAGTTTTGTTGAGCCTCAGCCTACTGCAGCCTCAGCTTTCTGTTCTTGGCTGACCAAAGTGGAAGCTGACGTGGTCTTCTCTTGTTGTAGCCCATATGCTCCAAAGTTTGACATGTTATGCCTTCTGAGACTTTTCTGCTCACCATAGTTGTACTGGCATAGTTGAGAGGCTATCTGGGTTACTGTAGCCTTTCTGTCAGCTCGAACCAGTCTGACCATTTTCTGTTGACCTTTCTTATCAACAAGACTTTTCCATCCATAGAACTGCTGCTCACTGGATGTTTTTCCTTTATTGCACTGTTCTGAGTAAACTCTAGAGACTATTGTGCATGAACATCCCAGGAGATCAGCAGTTATAGAAACACTCAAACCAGCCCATCTGGCATGAACAATAATTAATACCACAATCAATATTACAGATATCACATTTTTCAGCATTCTGATGCGTGATGTGAACATTATCCGAAGCTCTTTACCTGTATCTGCATGATTTTTTGCATTGTTCTGCTGCTATATGATTGGGCGATTAGATAATTGCATGAATGAGAAGGTGTACAGGTGGCTCCAAGACCAAACATATACACAGTGAGTGTATATTTCTGCTCGTAAAGTCTTGTTTGAATGGTGCATTGTGATACCTTCACCCCTACCCTGTGGAATTTGTTGGTGATGTCAGTGATTGATTGTTGTTTTTGGGGTTGTCTTCATGGTGGTTGCAATGTTTCTGTCATAAACTGCTGTTGTCTTCCTTGGATTACCTGATTGTCTGTGTGTTAGTACACCAGAGTTTTTTCCCCCCTCCTTCTTTATCTGCATTTAAAATTGTTGTATTGGTTATGCACAATGCTTGTGGAACTGCTGTGAATTTTCCCTCTTTTCTCAGCTTCAAAAAGGCTTGTTTTTTTTGTCCTATAGACAGCTCTCCGGTCTATATGTTGGTTTATCCTTTTTAATAAAAAAATGCAGCTTTCACAGTTGAACCAAGAGTTGACATCCAGAGCTATTAATTGTTTAAACAGTCAGTCTGGCACAGCACACTTGGGCAACAAGAAATACACCTGTCAATCACAAACTCCAGCATTTTTGACCATATAAAAAACGGATGGGTTTAAACAACAGATGCCATTTTCTGTTTAACACATCTAGATGTACATATCAGAAAATAAAGTCTGAAATTCTGTTCTGTTGTGTCATGATCATTTATTGATCAAATGACTTCAGTTCTACTAAACAATTAAACAATGTTATGTTCATCACCTATTTAGAAAGTATTTGATACAAATATGGAGCTTTGTTCCTTAATTCTCATTATTGCATAATGCACATGCTTCACAAGGTTTGAAATGAGACAACATTTGTCAAATAGACTAATTATAGGGGAGAATTATTAATTAAGCTCTTGTTCATTTTCAGCCCACCATGTTGTCATACTAGCTAAAGACTATTTGGCCAGAGTAGCACAAGATAAGGTTTTGTCACAGTAGGTATGACAAAAAAAAACCTCAATACAAACCATAAATAAATAAGCGCAATCAGCATGATTTTGACATGTACATTGTGCTTTCATTTTGATGAAAAACAAGTGGTTAGAAATCAAGTTATGTCATGAGGCTAACAGTATAGTGTTTAATGCAATGTATATTTCCATATTCCATATTTTAGAGAATGTAATATGCTGCATTGCCAGCAAATCTTTCTTTTCTAAATGAAGTGATGTAGCATGCCACAGCATGCTTCATAACACAGTCCAACTAACTGATTATGTAATTTGCTGCCAACTTTTTGTCAATTAGTTGTCGCAGCTCCTATAGTTAAACAAACAGCAAAGAAAAAAAACACTGGCATATTACTGTGTACAGCTAAAAACTAGAAACTATCGTGATTCATAGAGGTAAACAAGTCTGCACAGAAGTCACACACACAAAAATCATCCAAGCAGGGAGAATGTGGAGCTAACACTACATAAATCATTGGATCATTATAGAAATTAGAGATGCGTTTTCGCAAGTTTGATTGCTCCGCAGTGAAAAAAAAAAGATGAGTGCAGGTCATGATGAGTGGATGTATGCATTGGGGGAGTTGTTCTGAAGTTTGGTCGCTTTTTGAAGTGTAACCAAGGTGGAAGACTTTGATTTTAAAATCAAGAAGGCACAGGATGGATGAGTTAAAGTTGATTTGGGGTCGGTATCTTGAAAGCTAAGGGAGATGTTTGAAGTGTGGGAGGGTGGGGGTGGGTGGGTAATTTTTTCATTTTTGTTTGTCAGTCCAAACATATAGAACATACTACATTTCGGCAGCACTGCAGCTTTTGTGTCTGGTTGAATTTGCGCGACATTTTGTGAATATGCCAAAATATTTTATATAAAATGAATATTGCATAAATGCATAACATTTCTAGCTTCTGTACTGTATATTCCTTGGATTTTTGTGCATGAGGAATTCCCTATTCAGTTCAGACCACAGGTTTTTTTTTTTTATCAGGCGTCAGATCCAGAGACTGAAATGGCCATGGCATAACAATGAATCAGCCAGGTCTGTGGTTATTTGGACATTTCAGGTCCTTATTTTTGTTAAAAGATCCATTTACAGGCATATTTTAACCTCCTTTAACCAGTTTTTGGTCTGAAATACCCTGATACTTATTCATGATCCTGTCAGTCTGGACAAGGTCCCCTGGACCACCTGCTGCAAAAATACCAGATCCACCACCATATTTCACAGTGGAGCCCAGCACCATAACCATATGGGAAACTGTCAAAGGCAACAGAATCGTTGGACAGCGGACACCAGAAAATAAATAAACTGAATAGAATTTGTTCAAGGATCACAATTTGTTTGTATTTTCCAGTTGGGATGGGAATACCATATTATGTGTAAGATTCTTAACTTTTTTAGTGCTGTGGTTTGAAATTCTTTGCCAGCAGGCATAGAATATATATGAACATCTACTGTCGTCTGTTGGGTAATGCAGTTGGGCGGTTTGGAGGAATCTTGGCATACTGCATTACTGTGTATTGTTATTTTCATTTTCCTAATACGGAGGTGAACAGAGGTTGCAATCTTTGCTAGGAAATAAAAGCCAGAAGCTTGCATTTCGCAGGGCACAACGTAAGTGCATGGAACATTGTTCAAAACCCTCGATCAGAGCACGCAGTACCATGCAGTAAAGGTTCGCACAGTCACCAATCTAAAGTGTCCTTATGCAGAGGACATGAACCTACAATCTAAAAATCATAAGTTACCACATAAATAAAAATGAAGTTTATGTTACACTGGGTCAGTGCATAATAAAGGAAATAAAACCGAGCACATCTCTTCTAACACATGTCTCTGGTCAGGTGCTCACATACTGTGAAACTGATTAAGAGGACAAACCCATAAACATTTCATTCCGCTTGTACCTGCACCAATTGTTTGTCACACATGCCATGTCACTAGCCTTCAGCTTGGTGCAGCAAATTTATTTATTTAAAAAAATTAGATTTAACTAAAATGAAATCAACAATTTTTTAACAGGCTGTTAGTAAAGTTACTATTTTGCATACATCCTTTTGACTGAAACAAAACCATCCCTGCAAGATCCTCCGAATGGCCCAGTAGCACGTACCCTAACAGAAGGATCCTGCAGTTTCATTTGTGGCAGTTTCTTAGTCATCATTTAGCCTTAAATACTGATAACGAATTACTTTACTTTCTTAATGTTCTAATCTTGAAGTAACTTGTGTTGGTAGGATATCATCTCTCACTGTAAGACTTACGAGGATGAAGAAATGGAATTTACTTTATAACACCTAAGTTGGGGTTTGCATGCCCATTGTTATCTGAGTATTTTTAAGCAGACTGAGTGAAATATTGTTAATTTTATTATTTTATAGTCTGAAGGTTTTGATAGTAGCAGGTGGTATTTACTGGCAGAAACGAGGCACATAGTAATTTGTCACCTAGCAGAAATAGTTTCAGCCACACTGAAATAAAATTGCCAAGGTGTCTCATGTACCTACCCGAAACTGTACTTGACATATTTATCTTGGAGGAATTGTGGGTGTTCAGTAATATGTAGGTGTTTTTGTTTTTCACTTGTGTGTGGTTATCCCATTTGTTAAGCATAGTTTGTAAGGCCAGAATCTATGGTAGTTGTTTACAGATTCTTGGGTAAAGTCCCCCAAAAAGCATTTGTGACCCAAGATTTTCAAAAGTGAGTTATTGGTACTTCCACATTATCCATCTAAAGACCTTCAAAATGAGGCATGGTTTGTTGAAATCGGACAAAAAATGACCCTTAGCAACTAGTCACTTTCATTACGTGTGGTGAAAAACACGGATTTACCATGGAATATTATGACAAAGGACTAATTAATCTAGACGTACGAATGAACATAATGAACAAAACCTTAAAATAAAATTAGTTTGGGATGTTTTCTTGCTGTTTTGTCATGGGGATCAATAAATGAGGGCTTTATGGACTCATTTGCGATAAAATCTCATTTCGACCGAAACCATGTTTTGCCTCTT
Source organism: Chrysichthys thysi (assembly GCA_030068315.1). Lineage (NCBI taxonomy): Eukaryota > Metazoa > Chordata > Actinopteri > Siluriformes > Claroteidae > Chrysichthys > Chrysichthys thysi. The sequence continues at coordinate 14,616,297 of JAQLOM010000035.1, forward strand.
AACTCATAATTAGCCAGTGCGCATTCTGACTCATTTTGCCAGCACAGGTCACAAATTTCTCAACAAGGCAAATAGAATTTCCAGTGACACTTGCTGAAGTTCTCTTGCTGTCATCCTCAATGTATGGGGTCTGTGTGCTCATGAGTCATATTTCTAGCAAACATTCAGCTGCAGAGGTGCCAACATCTACAGCTTAGCGGTAGCATTTAAGGTTTTTGATATTTGAGACACCTAACTCTATACTTTTTTGCTTTTTCAGGTAAAACCGTGGCCAGACCAAACACAAATTTAATTCAGCCAGGAAAAAAAGCCACTTTAAGCTAGGATAAAAGGATGGGGGATGTAAAAATAAGATGCCTTTTTGCTTGTGATAGTGTTTTCTTTGTGCTTTGGGCAGTCCACCTGTGTGAGCCAACAGAATACAAGAAAGCAAGATTGTGCGCTCTTTGATTAGTAAAAAAAACCCCGAGCATTTATGCTCTTATATCTGCTGTTCTATCATTTATGCTGTTAGAGCCGTCCCATGCGCCAACATACAGTAGGATATCGCCTTAGTTTAGTCTTAAACCATTTGTTTATTTCCTGTATGCTAGGATGTTCTTGTCAGTGATGTTGGCACCTCACTATTCCAGTCTTTGGAAACTTTTGTATTATGTCCCTGATTGTGCTTAATGATGACTTTAACTGCTTATGTGTTTTTATATCCATTACCTGCACAGATTAACAGCGGTCCATCTCTTTGAAAGCTTTCTAGATTTCCGCATCGCTAATGGAAGATGAAAGTGATTTTGTGCAACCTCTTGTTTGGTCAAAGGCAAAAACAGTGTTTCCACAAACTGGAGGCTTTTTTTTAATATTACATTTGTTTCTTTTCATTTTTCACAGTATTCTTTAGGGATGTCAATAATTTTACCACGTGCCAAGTAGTTTCTCTAGCCGTTCGAGTGGAAAAATGTAATCATTGGGTTATTTTGTTCAGTCGTATTGAACATTTTCTTGAAGCGTGCCAATAATGGAGCTGACTATACTCTCAGCTAGGGGGTTTATTTAAATTATAGCCAACAGACAGGACCCCAGCTGGACAAACAAACTGGCAGGGGTACAGCAGTCCATGACATTGATTCTGTATGACTGCTATGAGCTCATTATATTCGGCAGGGTTTGTGAGATATTTGTTAACTCCACATTAATTCATCCGTCCTTCCTTCCATCCATTATCTATATCGCTTATCCATTAAGGGTCAAGAGGAGGCTGGAGCAATCCCAGCTGACTTCAGGTCATTCTATCTGTCTAATGCAGGCTAACACAGGGAGACAAACAACCATTCACACTCACATTCACACCTACATTTTAGGCAATTTGGAGTAGCCAGTTCTGTATGTCTTTGGACTGCAGGAGGAAACTGGAGCGCACAGAGCAAACCCATCCAGGCATGGGGAGAATACGTAAACTCCACACAGAAAATCTGCTAATCACTGTACGACCATACTGCTCCCCACATTAATAAAAAAATCATACAGAACTAACAGTTTGGCACTTTGTATAGACTGAGTTCCATCACCATCAAATACAAGCATTCATGTCTGTAACAAAGAGCTCAAGGAAAATGTGTGTGTGCATACAAATGTGCATGTGCATACAAATGTGCATTTCTACAGCAGCAGAAGCTGACAGTTCGAGTGTCCTCCTTTCATGAATCTTTCTCTCCTTCTCTGTCCTCACATGCCTTTCTTAGTAGTTCCTGCTCTCCTTGTTTTATTTATTTTTTTTTTTGTAAATTTTTTTCCCTTGCCCATCCACCTCCCTGACCTTCATTCATCGTCTTTAGATGCAAACATTCCATCTCTGTGAGTCAATGGCATGCCAACAAGTCCATCTGGCATTATAATAACTGGCTTGTTAAAGGTAGGGCACATATTTCAATGTTTGACACTAAACAAATATGACGCATGCATTGCATTTGGATCGATGGCATGAGGGAGGCCTTGTGCACTGAAATACATTGCTAAATTGGATTTATATAATAGTGCTTCAGTAAAATTAAATGGTGAACTTACTATGCTTATTGCTGTGAGAAAGAGAAACTGGGGGCGAAAATACCCGATACCTGGGGTGACTATAACTGCAGAAGGCCAATTTTCCTGAAACCTTATTTCAAAACGAAGGTCTTCTATAAGAGATAAGGCTCTGAAGTTGGTTAGATCTTTCAGTGATTGACATTGCCCCCTTTGTCCTTGGTCCTGTCTTGAAATCCTGGAGACATGTTTCCCATACAGATTAGGTCTGATCTTTGATTAAATAGTTATTCGGCAGTGAATTATAAATCTAGGCCTTTTATCTTTTAATCTTAGAACCAGGTTTAATCACTGCTCAAACATGGTCTTGCCTCAGGTGGTCAAATGAATATATATATTTTATCTTTGTGGTAATAGGAATGGCTTATGTAAGTCATAAAACAGTTCCGAGTGTGATCTAGGAAAATAACCAGCATCAGGATGTTGTGGCTTGATGTGTACCCCTATGAACTGTCTCACTCCTCTTATGTTACAGTAATTTGGCAACCATTACATTTTTATTGCTTAGAGAGCGTCTCGTCTTACTTCTTATCCATTTATAGGCACGTTTAGGTTATCACTCATGTTATGAAGCAACTATATACACTCGTTCCCTCATCAGCATCTATTTATATCCCTCTTTCAGATATTAAGAAGAAAACACGCAGCTTGTCATGAAAGCACAAAGACCTCTGTCCCGACGACTTTTCTAGACCGAAAAGTTACAGACTGCGACAAAGCACTGACACTGGAAAAGAAAAAAATAGCTGATGTTTTTTCAACCTGTTTAATATTAGACTTCAATTATGTGCAGTGTCTGCTGTACAAGTCTATGCGAATGAGCTGTTACTATGGGGACGATGATGTATTAGATTAGAAGGACTTCATATACTGTACACTATAAGAGAATATCAAATATAATGTGCAAACCTGAGATTTGTCTGTCAGATTATAAGCATATAATACTGAATGATATATATGATTTTAAACTGGAATTTGTAAAATTAGAAATGCACTATATGGGTTAGGTTTGGTAACATTCATTTCTTCGTCTCCCTGAAGTTTATAATTATAACAGAATTCACTCGGAGAATGCCTCAGTGAGGAAGTCTTATTAACTTAGATTCCGAGTTTTCTTCTCTTCGTAATATTGCAGGCCCAAAAATATTATAATACTGGTAAAAAAAAAAAAAAAAAAACCACAGCGTTTAACAGTATTATAAGCTTAGTGCCTATGATTATCTAATTTGTGTACCTGTCCCAGCAGCTGTCTTTAAGTGCTTTGGAATGAGACAGCTTTGCCTTGCAATACCATGCAGCATAAGCATGTGCTGAGTCTATCTAAATAATCTGACACTGAACAACCGCTTTAAAGCCACATGAGGGACAGAACCACACTGAGTCAGGGTGAGTGCCAGGTAAGGATTTGTGGGTATAGCTACATGCCATTTTACAGCATGAATTAGGAAGCAAACGTTCTGTTTCAGTTCTGTTTACTGGATGGGGATGAAGGGAATAAAATAGCATTTAAATGCAGAAAGGACCTTGATGTGGCAGAAGAACTGATTAATAGATGAAGTAAGAGCTGGAAGGTGGCAAGGTTTATTAAGTTTGTTTTATGGATTTGCTGAAAGTCTGTTAAACATACAGAAAGAAACCATTCTGTCTCATCCAGTCATTACTCATTTAGTGGATTTAATTTCAGGATTGCTCTGCTGCACTGAACCATCTCCTAATATCCTGGTTTATTCATCTGGAATCTATTGTAACCCAGCCCAAACACACCATATTTACAATTCAGCTTTATTTTGGGATTTCATTACAATGACAGCAGGTAGATAAAAAAAAATTGGCAATGCACCAAAAAGCAATCTCAGAATTAGAATCTGACTAAAGTGGTGTATCCTGGTGTTAAAGAGAGAGAGAGAGAGGGTGATAGAAATGGTATAGCTTATTGTTGTGGTTGGCACAGCAACAGGCACGATGCCAGACCAATCCCTGTGGTTTCCTCTAATTTCCCCAGTGCTCTGCTTATTTATGCACCACCATGACTGGACAGGAGCTGGGCTCTCTGAACAGTCGCCATCACTGGCGAATTCCATACTATGAGAGAGAGAGAGAGTGTGTGTGTGTGTGTGTGTGTGTGTGTGTTGGAGGAAGTGGGGGGAATGGATTAGAATAAATGATGTGTGTGTGGGGGGATAGGTTTTTATATCTTGGTGAGGACCACATGTCCCCACAAGCATAGGACAGTTTCATCCTTATAGGGACATCTGGCTGGTCCTTATAAGGAGAACTACCTTTTTTTTAATTAAAAAAAAAATACAAAAACTGCATTTTTTTTAATTTTTTTTATTTAAAAAGCTAAAAGAGCCATGCTTTATTTTGGTTGGTGAAGTTAAGGTTAGGTTCAGGTTTAGGGTTAGGCATAGCATTAATTATCTGTATTACTAATTATGTCACTGGGAGGTCCTTGAAAGACAGACAGACAGACAGACGTGTTTGTGTTGATTATTATATTTGCAAACAATCATCTACCATAAATGAATAAATTCAGAGTGTGGAGAAACTGGTAAAAGATTACTGTGTTCTAACACACTCAGGGCTTGGTGTGTGTGAAATTAATGCTATAGCTCATCAGGCTGATTGAGCCCACAATGCCTACTAAATGCTCTGTGTGCAACACAAAGCGTGGTTTAAAAGCCGAGGTGAAGTGATGGAAATGGCCGCACAGCTGTCAGAATCTTGGGAATAAAGTGGACTTGCTAGTTCAACAACAGAAATAACGCGTTAATCCAGGAAATGAAGTCATTGTTCCGGCTCTTGTGTCAAGACAGGTCAGTGGTGTGGAGGGCATTAATATGACTAATGTTATTTGATTATTAATTGATTTGAATGAAAATGCTTTTTGTACAGAATAATGTAGCCCTTTGTGTACAAGTGTGCAGTTAAACTGTACTCGGTTTTTCTTGTGGTCGACTGGCATTTGAAAACAATGCTAAGATCACACAAGTCCTGTTTAATGTGTTGAATTGCTTGGTCAGATGTGAGGACATTGTTTTATGTTATGTGATATGATGAAGATTGCCAGAGCTTCTTGACGAAAGCAATCAAATTGTCAAACAGTAGCAGAAAGATATACACATGCTCTAGTTTCCCTAAATGTAGTTCCCCTCAATATTACTACACATTTTGTCATGAAAGAAAAAAAATATATATACGGTGGTACCTTGAGATACGAGTTTAATTTGTTCCGTGACGGAGCTCGTAATTCAAATTACTCGTATATCAAATCAATTTTCTACATTGAAATGAATTGAAACGCCATTAATCCATTCCAGGCCGCCCCAAAACACCGCGATTTTTTTGTTACATGTTTTTAAATAAGAAGAATGTACTTATTAATAACGAA
>JAQLOM010000035.1:14684365-14695602 GCA_030068315.1 Chrysichthys thysi
TTTATTTATTTATTTATTTATTTATTTATTTATTTATTTATTCTTCATTTCATGTGTCAGTATTTGCACTAGATTTTGTTTCTGAAAGTTTCTAAAACAAGGTCTTGAAATGTTTTGAAATTCACATTAGGTACTCCTTTTGTCCTTTTTGGTTTGGTGTTCATGAATTAATAAATTGTGCCCATGGGTTTCATTTGTGTGCTTCTCTAAATAAAAACTTGCCCAGAAGATAAGCTGACCAAGCACTTTTCTGCTATGGTTACAGCTTACTTTAAGTAGGTCTAGTTCATAATTTTATCTGAATAATTATCACACTGTATAAAATCCAGTCCTCTTGAGAAATCTTTTTGTAATACCGTCTCCTCTGTACCCACTTCAGAACTTCATTATTTCATAATGTCTTATTTATACAATTATGATTGGCCCTGAAAAGGTATTACAGTGTGTTTGCATTAACAGAAACCGGTTTGCCAGGGAGAAGTATTCTGGTTACAACAAATCATCAGATAGGGGGTCTTGAGCTAATAGTGCTCCTGAGTCGTTTGGGCGGGGATGAGGTGGGGTAATCTAAGATCAAGGATAGGCTTGCATGTAACTGGGACATTTGGTCTGCCATATGGTTGTGACTGCCTAAGCACAATTTGTAAAATAACTCCTTATTTGAAGATCTGCTGTTAAAGGTTCTTTATCTCTTGTCGTTTTATCACTGGGTTCATCTGAACTGGTTTCTCCAGAGTATAGTCATAGCTGTTCTGCGGTTCTGGACTCGTACCTGCTCTCCTGTTGAGAGAGACCCTGCTTATCTGTGGGGAGTGCAGCACATTGACCAGTGATCAGTCACTGCAACAGCATCTGTTCCCCAGGAATCACAACTTGGTAATACGTTCCATTCCTCTGGATTCTGCAGCTACCGAAACAAATTGAGCACTGTGCCAAATGTTTCACACACCCACCCACACACACACAAACACTTGCCCTAACCTTACATTCTTTCAGTGTGCTTCTTCTGTACTTGATCCCTTTCTGCACAGCAACAGTAAACAGGTTCCACTTATAAATGTCTCAGCAAAACTTGAACGCCAGCTGAGCAATCCAGAAGTTATCCACTCTCATACAGCTGACTTTACATGAGATTTACAGTTATAGGTATGCTATTCAATACAGATTTCTGCAGTTTGGCTGTGTAAGTCAGTCTCTTCTCCCTTTGCCTCTGACTTTTAGTCTGTCCACGTTCAGTTCAGGATGTTCAGAAGTGCGAATTTTGTCACGTCTCCCGTACTTGATTCCCTTAACCACTGTCCTCTAAAAATAATGTTGTAGTGATTCTTCTTCACCTCTCCATGGACTGTTTGACAGAATGAATAGAACCTTCTGGTGGTATAATTAAGGTTTAATAGATTCAAATCCCTGAAGGGCCTTTTGGCTCTTTTGTCTGAGAAGAGTGAAGAGTCAGATGAGTCTTGAAGGAGGCTTGTGGCTGAACATTTCGATTTCCTTCATTCATTAATTTTATTACCTGCAACACGTTTGGGGGGAAAAAAAAAAGATTTTGCTATAACGTTTGTCGGAGTTGCCTCAAGGCAGGCAGAGTATAAAGACATTAAAGTGTATTTCTGATATTTAGCATTCTGACAAATATAAAAAATGTTTTCCTCTGTGTAATTTTATTGTGCTTTTCCTCTATAGAGAAAACTGCTAAAGGTGCTTGGTGTCTTCAGTTGTCTATGAACCACAGACTGTTTGTTGCAGATGGACAAATGGTGATTGGCACAGGGTTGTGTCCATCAAGTGTGAAGGACAGGCAGGCGCAACGAGGCTTTACAAATAAAGTATGCAACTCAACCTTGAAAGCATAAAGATAAGCCATTAAGTTTTCTTAACCTCACATTGCCATTAAAAACTCCTGCAGCACCTTAATTCTCCTCTCCCTATCCTCCTGTCCTCCTGCAAAGAAAGAAATACATTTTCTGTTTAACAAAGCCAAACCACTCAACATCTAACATTTGAAGAGGAAAAAATATATACATACAGTATACGTTATACATATCTGTACATATACGAGGGAGAATCAAAAAGTAAAGGGAGAATATATTTAACTGCTTTAATAGAAGTAACTGCGAGAAATTAAACGTTTCACTTTTCCACATAGTCCTCATGCAAGATGACGCATTTGTGGTATTGTATCCCCCAGAGAAGAAATTTTTCATCTGCTCCTGAAGCCAGATGAGCACTACTTCCTTTACTTCATTGTCGGAGGTGAATCTGCGACTGTGTAGCACCTTCTTCAGTGGATCGAAGGTGTGATGATTGTTGGGGACCAGATCCAGGCTGTAAGAAAGATGGGGAAGACGTTGGAAGCCGAGTCATCTAAGCTATTTCTACTGTCGCTGCTGCTGCTGTATGGGGATGTGCATTGTCCTGGTGCATCAAGACTCTTTTGAACAGCATTCCTCTTCTTTTGTTGTGAATTGCAGGTTTCAGTTCATTTCGCAGCAATGTACAGTAATTTGCGCTGCTCGTTGTTTGCCCATGCGCCTGGAAATGCTTCAGGATAGGCTCCTTCATGTCCCAGAGAAGGTTAACATGATTTTCTTGAAGGAGGGCTGACTTTTGAATTTCTCCTTCGCTGGAGAAGATGGAAGTCTCTAATTTATGCTTTGTTTTTTGCACTCCAGTTTATCGCGTAATATAAAAATTGGCTTCAACTTTTGTTTCTCCCTCATATATTTTCGTATATGGTATTTGCCTGATAGTCCTAGACATAATGACTTAAAGAAATGGTTCGAAGTGTCTATAAAAACACATCCTTGTGTTAGTTCACTAGGTGATGGACTAAGAGTACCATGAGTCTAAAAGTCTCTTGGTTAGATTAGTACAGTATGAAAAACAAAAGACAATAGGTTTTTATTAGACAACAAAATGTTATAGTGCTTAGCGAAGGGGTAGGTATTTAGTCTTTATTTCAAGACAGCCAGTGACAGGGAAAGTTCTGTTCTGGGTGCGAGAACAGAGAATAGCATGGATGTGTGTCTTCCCTGTGTTTTGAAAGATTCAAGCAGTCCTAAAGGATCGGCCTTCGCATGGGGCAGAGCGGAGTGCAATAAGTTATTTAAGGTGGGCACTGCTCCATATTTGGCTTTGTAGGCAACCATGTGTATTATATCTGATGTGGGCAGCTACAGGAAGCCAGTGAAGAGAGTGAAGCATCAGGGTGGTGTGGGAGAACTTGAGGAGGTTGAAAACAAAGCTTGCAGCTGCAATCTGGATTAGATGAAGAAGTCAGATGGTGCATATGGGCAAACCATCCAGGAGTGACTTGTAGTAACCCAGTCTCAAAATGACAAGGGGCTGAATAAGCACTTGAGTGGCCTCTATGGATAGACATGGCAGGATCATCTTAAGATTGTAGAGGGAAAAGCTGGATGTATGAGACTGTTTAGCAGTGTGAGGTGAGAAGGATATTTGGTTGTCCATGGTTACCACAAGGTTTTGTGCAGTGACAGATGGTTAGGTGTACTTTGTTTACATAGCTGACAAAGATTTTGGGCAAGCTGTAATGTTTGTCTGGAAGTATCTCTATGCTGGACTTAACTACAGCTATTATTTAAGCACACAGTCCTGCCACTTTATTAGGAACACCGGTGCACCAGCTGTTCCAATCATGTGTCAGAAGCTCTTTGCATAAAATCTTGCATGTGTAGCTCACAGGATTCAATAAATATTCACATCAAACATCAGATCTCCACAAACAACAGTCTTTGGAGTTTGCATTGCATGGTGTGAAAAACAAAAATATCCAGTAAGCACCAGGACTGTTCGTAGAAACTCCTTGTTAATGAGAGAGAGGTCAGAGCAGAATGGCCAGATTATTTCAGCTCACTGGAAGGCTATAGAAACTTAAAAACGCTCTTTACTGCGTGAACCGAAATACATTTCATGCTGCAGCTAGGCTACAATACAAAATCACATGTAGTGCGACTTATTTCAGCCAAAGATGGACAGCTGAAGATTTGAAAAAGTTTGCCAGATAAATTTCTTGCTCAATTTCAGCTGATAGGGTCAGAATTTGGCATCCATAGACACAACCTGCTTCATGTCATTAGCTGCTGGTGTAATGGCATGAGGAATGTTTTCTTGGCACATTCTGAACCCCTTACTACCAATCAAACATCATTTGAATGCCACAGCCTGTTTGAGTATTGTTGCTGACCATATGCATCCCTTCATGGCCACAATCTACCCTCCTTCTAATGGCTGCTTCCAGCATGATAATGCACCACGTCATCAAGCAAAAGTCATCTCAGTCTGCTTCTATGAACAACAACCTTCCCAGGAATCCAGATCTGAATCCAGCAGAGCGCCTTTAGAATATGGTAGTACAGGATGTTCGTATCATGAATGTGCAGCCGAAACAAGCTGCACAAATTACAAGATCCAATCATGACAAAATGGACCAGGATGTAAAAGGAATGCTTCTAATATGGAATCCACACCATGCAGAATTGAGGCTAATCAAAGAGCAAAGGCAGCCCTTCCCACTATTTGTTATGGTTTTCTTGTGGAAAGTGAGTATATGCAGCAGTTAAAAGCTTGCTTTTGTCTTAAGCCGTCTTATCCTTCATGGTCTGATGTGAGACATTTACTGAGTAAACCTTTCTGCCCTGCCTAAATTCCTCTCCGGTTACACAGCTACAGAGCACACATCTTCTGATGAGGTCACTTATGGAACATGTAGGAATCTTTTCCTCAGCAACTTCCCATCAATGCCCATTCACCGGAGTTCAACTCTTGCTCAAACAGGCTGCCATGTGAACAAAACGGCAGTGAGGCATGATGAAATAGAATTCATGAATGAATGTGGCCATGTAAAAATGTGCAGCTGGAATGGAATTCTCTTGTACTTAGAACTGAAAGCTTGGCTGTGTGCTCCATTTTGTCTTAACTGCATATTACAGCGTTACATGACAGCGAACAACAAACATTCTCTAAAACATTTTTCTTCCTCCTTCATATATTGCACTACAGTGACCATTACGTTTCAGTTCAATTCGGAAATGCTGAATAGTTTTCTTTTGCTCAAGCACAGAACTGCATAATTTACATACCTTCATACACTTACAGTGGAGGAAGTAATTATTTGACCCCTCGCGCACTGACAAAGAAATGAACAGTCCATAATTTTAATGGTAGGTTTATTTTAACAGTGAGAGATAGAACATCAAAAAGAAAATCCAGAAAATCACATAAATATTATATAAAATATATGAATTGATTTGCATTTCACTGAGTGAAATAAATATTTGATCCCCTAGCAAAACAAGACTTAGTACTTGGTGGCAAAACCCTTGTTGTCAAGCACAGAGGTCAGACATTTCTTGTAGTTGATGACCAGGTTTGCGCACATAGCAGGTAGAACCATTTGGTCCACTCCTCTTCGCAAACTTACCAAATTAGCGAGGGGTCAAATAATTATTTCCTCCACTGTATATACATAATATATGTACATTTATTATGTTCAGCAGGTTTTTAAAAGAATATGCAGTTGGTTTATAAGACATTTTAGTTTATGTATTGTATACTAAAAATTGCTTAAGTAATAACTGTCAGAAACATATAGGCTACATCAGGTCATCTTCTATACGGCTTATACCCATTGGTCGCAGGGAAGCTAGAGCCAATCTCAGCTGACTATGGACGCAAGGTAGGGTACAGGACAGGTCGCCAATCTATCACAGATCTCATACAGAGAGAAACAAACCTTTACACTCACCTCCCATGGACAAATTAGAGTAGCTCATCACCCTAATCTGCATGTCTTTGGGCACCCTGGTTGACCTGGGGATTGAACCCAGGAGCTAATTGTTTTGAAGTGACACTGCTAACCAGTGCACCACCATGCTTCCCATAGAAGAACTCTAATGTGTATAATTGACCTTATATGCATTATATCCCATTGTAAATACTAGCTACAGAATACGTAAGTTATGAGCACATACACAGATTTGTTTGAGCTCTGTCTTTCTTCTTCACTGTATTAGATTGTGGTACAGAAGACTATGAGTTGACCTCTGCTCTACAGAGACTGCTGGTGTCCTGAATTGAGCCTAATTAGTAAAATTTTGGAGTAATTGTAGATTTGCTTAGGAATGTGCTCCTTTTCACTGTTAATGCATTTAAGGGGTCAAAGTGTTCATGTTGGGTTAAGGGTTCATGGTGCCACAGCGGCCACACTACTGTTTTTTCCTAATGATAAATGAAGCTGTGTTAAAGCTAAGCATCACTCTATTGGCCTTTTCATTAATCTCTCAGTGGCAGTTGATCCACTGCATCAATCACAGCTACTGGACTGGAACCTGTCTGTAAGCACTAAAGAATATTTTTTACTGATTTTTCTTACATTCAAAGCCCTTAGAGAGCTTAAAGATTTTTTGGACAGGATTCTGGGCCTAGTGTCCTTATAGTGGAATTCTGTGCACTTGGAAGCTATTAGGCTGTCAGTGGAACCCATAACCCTTAAACTGATAGCCAAGCTGATGTTTCATACATGGCTTTGAAATGACTGGTAAAAAAATCTCCCGAAAACGTTATAAACAATTTATGACCTTTGGTGCCAATGACACAAAAAATATTTTTCAGGTTTTTCCAGCTACTGCACATGTGCAAATTCCATGGTAAATGGGTAAAGGTTAGAGGACACATTCTTTACAGTCATTTCAATGATTACAGCGATGGTCAGATCTGATGGTTGGCTTCATATTCTGCGTACATGCACTATACAGGGAAAGATATAAAAGCTACTAAACCCCAGTGTATTGTACTAAGGTGAGCTAGGCAGTCTCGTGTAGTAACCTAAAGGAAGAAATGTATGACTTTCTCTAGCACTGAAGTTTAGCTGTTCAGGCTTTCATGGAATATTTCCAATACTTTAAGGATCTTCTTACTCAGTTGTCAGAAATCATTTAATTCCATGTAGCTAATCAAAAAAAACAAAAACTGTATCTCCTCTGTAATATCATTATAATCTTACGTTGACATGTTAGTAGTGAAGTTTGGTTTTGATTTTTGGCATGGAGAGATACGGGATGATATGAGGACCAGTCGGACCTGCCATGGAGACAGCAATGTCTTGAATCTGTACAAATGACAGGTTAAGAATCTGACAGGCCTGGTCATTTCCATTTTACTCCTTAGTCAGTCAGTATTGCTGCTTTTTTTAGCGAAGGGTAGGGTTTGCACAATCTCCCATGTAGAGATTAACACTTTTTATTCCATTGTTTTTAACAGTCTTTGTCAGTATCCACTATCTGGAAACACTATAAATCAGATATACACATATGAGTGGAAATAAGCTCCTTGATTTCTAATAGCTATGGTTGCTCTTGGTGCTGATCGTACATCTTCTCCTACATCACACACTTGCTTTGGTAAATGAGACTGTTGGAGATAAAATCACCATCGCAACAGAACTCTCTTTCTCTTTCTCGCTTTGTCTTGCGAATAGATTTGGCTCGTTGCTACCGATCTAGTTTCTGCGTGCTGATCAAACGCATGTCATTCTTGTCCGTTGTTTTTCTCTTTGCTTGCTTTCTCATTTTCCTTTGAATTCTAACAGAGATTGGCATTTAGCTATCTGTTTCTCCTCTTCTACCTTTTTTGCGAGCATAATCTGTTTATGAGTGGGTTTGCGGGTTATGATCATAACCCACGTCTGTACTAAATCCCAGCTTGTTGTTTGGTTTCTTTTTTATAGTCTATCCTCCTTTCCCTCTCATGATTCACTGATTACTACATGTTCAGAAACCTGACATTTTTACTGATTTTTAGAGCTACAGAGCAGACAAGAGAACTGGGATTCACATACACACTTGTAACTAAAAAATACTGTGAGTTTTAGAGAGTGCTCTGAGAATTTCTCATTTTAACTGATGAATGCTGGATATTTGCTGTCCTGAGGCTGAAAAGGATGCAATGATGCCGGTGTTATAATATGTTTACATGATTCACAATCATGATTCAGTACTGTTTTCAAGTATGCATTGTCGAGCACAATTGTGAAGCGAAGACGAGTAAGTGTTTTTATGTCTATTTTGGAGGATGACTAACAATATTGTCTCAGACAAGTGGATACACAAGAAACACAAAAAGCAAAGAATGATGGAAAGCAAGACCGTTGGGGGAGATTTAATGATCCAGATTTCATTGCTTCCCTGTCTTTCTCTTACTTCCCCTCTCCACACTTAGTTCATTGTTATGCTTGACCTTTTTCTGTAGGTGCAAGTCAATCAGTGTGATTTAACATCAGTCACGGGCTTTCGCATTGGGTTTGAAATTCTCATGCATAGACCAGGGTGTTAGATCATATGGACGAACTTTGTGCCCTGCACTCCCCTACCTTCCCTAAAAATTTGTGGCCCAAATGGGTTAAAGGAAAATGTCAAGAACCATGCAAGCAGACAACCGAATGAATCCAAATGCACCATTTTATGCAGAATGTCATCGCAGAATCCACCACTAATTGGGCTCTCAAATAGGCTACTGAAAACAGCAGTCGAGTACAAAAACAGCACATCTCCAGTGAGCAAAGCTTTTGCATCATGCTGATGGGTGGCTCAGAATTTGACACAAGCACCGTGGTCCATGGAGCCACCATGTTAGGTGGGAACAGTACCGACTGATTCTATATGCCCTTCATGGATATAGTTTATCCACGCTTGAATGAACTCTTCCTGTACGATAATGCATTGTGCCAAAAGATCTAACATGCAATCACTAAATGCTTCCAGGAATATTAAGGATATAACACGTTTTTAGTGCTTCAGTGGCCTGCACAGTCCCTGGATTTTACTCTATTGATCTACTGGATTTTAACTCTGTCTTCTTTTTTAACTCTATCTCCAATTTGCAGTAACTCTGCAGCGCAGGCATGTCTGCCTGTTATAACAATATTGCACAATACATCCGGCCTCTCGTAGAATCCATTCTGACATGAATGTGGGCTGATCTGAAGGCCAAGGTGCAGCGTAGTGTAGCGCCGCTTCCGGGTGTGGGCGGGGTTTCCCAACATGCTCCGATCGGGAAGTTCTTTTTGTGTGATTATTGTGTGTTTTAAATAGTTTGTGTTTAGTTCATAACGTTTGGGACTGTGTTTGTGGTTTTGGGGAATTAAGTATGTGTGTCTGGGGTTGTTTTGTGCATGTTTGTGAGTCCACCGTTCACGGGACGAGCCGTCCCTAAGTGACTTGTGGCCGATTCGGCCAGTTGAGAATGAGGGAGTTTTTGTGTCGTTAAGTATGCTTGTTCTTTTAAGAACCACACTGCTTAGCAAAGGGATCTTCCCTAAAACTGTTGTCGTCTCAGGGACAGGGGGTGGCCAAGGGGGTTAAGGTGTTGGCCTACTGATCGTAAGGTTGGGAGTTCAAATCCAAGCACCGCCAAGCTGCCACTGCTGGGTCCTTGAGCAAGGCCCTTAATCTGCAACTGCTCAGCTGTATAAATGATGCAAATGTAAGTCGCTCTGTATAAGAGTGTCTGCCAAATGACAATAATGTAACGTAACGTAATGTAATGTAATGTAATAATGTTTCTGGTTATTTCTGGCGTCTTCCGGTGATGGAGGGAAGACGCTACAATATATCTACCGGGGTGTACCTAATAAACTGTCAGTTCACTGTAAGCAGGGTAATGCATGCTCATGATATATAATATAGTTATATAGTATGTATAGTATAGTTTCAGTAATATTTTAGATGGAATTTACACCATGGCCAAGTGGTTAAGGTCCAATGGACAAATGAACTCATGTTCAAACCCCACCCTTGCAAATAGCTGAACTTGAAGGTAATGTGGGCCAGTGGTGGTATTGGTGCCTCACAGTTAAGGGTCTGCAATTCCACTCTTGAGCTCAGGTTACTGTCTGTGCAGCTGCATTTCACTTGTTCTGTCTGTGTTTCGGTTTCCTCCAACCTCCTGAAAAACATGCCAGTATAGGCTTGCTATCCATCGCACCACTGACCAGAGTACTGAAAATGAATTAATGAAAGATGGAATTTTCCATTAAAGTTACATAAAGCAAAATTAAACATAGAAATTGAATTTAAATATATTCTTCTCACCTTGGTTTATGTTGGTGCCTACTCACATTAGGCAGTCCATACCATACCCAAGCACATTTTACCCACAAAGTCCGGTTTGTTTGACTAGTGTGATCACTGCATGCTGTCCCTGGGCACGGTTCACTTGGCCCGATTGGAAGAGGTGGGCTCGAGTGTACTTAGTTGAGCTTGTGCACCGTTCACATCAGTGTGATTCCTAACCTCACCCAAACACTCAAACCAATAACACTATGAAGTGCACTTTTAAATTCATTGGAGAATATTTAGATTAATAGAAGGTCTGCTTCTCACCTTATCGATGAACATGAATTGTAGTCATCAAGCCAATTCCTCCTGCAATGTCAGCTGCCACCGTATAAATCTTCTTATGTGTCTAGCACAATTTACTGAAAATTGCTGCGTTGTATACTTGACTTGATAAATCAGTAAGGTATAGGAGAGGGCTGAATAAGTAAATAAGCCACAGTGTAAAAACAGACACGAACACCATCATGGTATGCGAGAGCGCAGGCCAGCAGGTTAGTGGGGTGGGGCAGGTACAATGTAACCATGCCTAGTGTGAGTAAGCTTTTAGTCTCATGTATGTATTATACAGCAGTCAGTTCTAGTCCATTAATTTGATTGGTTGAGTGGCGTTCCAAGAATACTTATATTTGCCATAAACACACTGGAACATTACTTTGTATGTATCAATTTCCTCACCTGTGATTGAAACCATTACTACAGTAGAGTTAGTGACACCATCAGCAGACTTGGAAAATTTTTAGGAATAAATCTCTTGACTTAAGACATGAAAGCTCGTCGGGTGAAGATGAAGAGAAAGAAGAGATTTTAATTTTACTTTTAAGCACATTTAACAGGAAAGTACAAATCAGTCCGGGCTAGTTAACCAGCTAGCTAATGTGCTGTGAAGTATAGATTGTAGAAAACATGGACAGAATGGGTCTATAGTAGGGTTGCACCGATACCGATACCAGTATCGGGTATTGGGCCGATACTTTGCTAAAATACTCGTACTCGTGCTCGTTCATAAAGTCCCGATACCATTAACCGATACTCCTATTTCACTGATCGCTTTACAAGGCAGGTGTGATTCCTGACTTCAGTCGCTAGGGGGAGACAATG
>JAQLOM010000035.1:14707426-14720668 GCA_030068315.1 Chrysichthys thysi
CGCTTGTTTGTGCCACCAGATGCCTTTAATGAACATTCATACAAACATAAACAGTAACGGTGATTATAAGAAACCCACTGGACTCGCCAGATACCGGCTATAGGGGAAAGCCGGGAGAGAGAGCTGCTCCGCAGGTGGAGAGGAAGCACAACCTTCCATAGTCTGTATGGAGCGCTTAGACGAGCCGGCCACGTTGGCCGTTGTTAGCTTAACGACCAAGAGTATGAAAGGAAGAAAGTCACGAAACACAAACGTATAACTACTGCGTTTTACGCTATTGTACGCAATGGTGGCCAGACGCGGGACTAAGGGCGACTGGCGTATATAAAGATTAGACCTAACTGAACACAGGCGTAAGAATGAATGAATGTGGAGGTGTGTGAGATCTAAAACCCGGTTAGTACTCAGGTGAGGCGGACCGGCTCCGTGCAGGATGGTTGCCTGCCATCCTGACAGTGCTGCACATTACACTTAATAAAACCAGTTTTTTGCAGTACCTACATTGTATTGGATTTTGTTTTTATACAATATTCATTATTAATAAGTACATTCTTATTTAAAAACATGTAAAAAAAAATCGCGGTGTTTTGGGGCGGCCTGGAACAGATTAATGGCATTTCAATTCATTTCAATGGAGAAAATTGATTTGACATAAGAGTAATTTGAGTTACGAGCTCTGTCACGGAACGAATTAAACTCGTAAGTCAAGGTACCACTGTATTTTAATCTAATCAAACCTTAGGGGTTTGCTGTCATTTGGAAACAGTTCCAGCCTGATAGGTTTTAGGAAAGGAAGGCCATATGACACACATGAGCTAGTCACATCATGACTTTGTTGAAGGTATCAGTATGCATGTATATACTACCAAGAAGCTGTACATGTGATTCATGCAAAAGTATTAAGTATACTTAATTAAGTATTAAGAAACACTTTTTGCTGCAATAACAGCTATCGGTTGAGGTAAGTTCCTACCAGCATTTCACACTATCTGTGAGTGTTTTCACCTATTCCTGCTGACAGATTTGCTCCAGGATTTTCCAACTTGGTTGGATATTGTTTGCTGACTGCAGTTTTCAAAAAGTGCCACAGATCTTCACTAGGATTCAGAATGAGCCTTTGATTTAGCTACAGTAGAGTGTTCACCTTTTTGTTTTTAACCATTCCTGCATTGCTTTGGCCTTGTACTTGGGACCATTTCCTGCTGAAATGGGATTTTTCTCAAAATCAGACCAGGCAAAATCCAAGAAAAGTGCAAAATCCAAGATCACAAACCAGAGAAGCATACGTGATGAACGAGGCTTGGTATGTTAATACAGGAAACTGAGCAAGACTTGTCAGTAAATTTGTGAGATCGAGTCTAGGTGAGAGTGATCAGTAATCAAGCGGGGTTGATTGTGACCAGGATTGTGGAAGCTGGGAAGTGTAGTCCATGGTGCCCATGTTAGTAGGCCATGGTGCTGTCTGTGAAATGAAGTCTATCACTGATTCTGGCCCTGACTACGTATGTTAGGGCTGTACCCCACATAATGCTTTAAAACCTGCCTAAGCATATCATCCTATCATCTTGGTGTCATCACACACAAAAAAAAACATCTTCACTGGAGAACACTCATGCTTTCATATGGCTCTTCTTGAGCAATGGTTTCTTTCTAGCCACCCTCCCATGCAGTCCTCAATTATGAAGCACTCTTAAAGCCACTCTCAGCCACTCTACTCTGTAACCACTTCAGAGTGACTGTTGGCCTCACTGGGGCTTCCCTCACCAGTCTCTTTATTGTTTCCACGTGGAGTTTTGAGGGACGGCCTTGTCTAGATAGTGCTTGGGTGGTGATGCTGCTTCCACTTCCTCACTATTGATCCAAGAGTGCTTACTGGGATGTCCGACCTCTTACATATAATTTTACACAATATTCCAAGGTTGTGAAATTCTATTACTTCATCTTTGATTTGCTTAGAATGCTCCTTAGTCTTTATTTTCTCTCAGTTCCTTCAGACTGAAAGACTTTTCAATGGCAGTTCAACAGAAGAAGTGTTTTTTGCTCAGAAAATGAGAGCTGTTTTAATATTTCATTGGAGAAGGCCAATTATAAGTCAAGTGGGTCCTCATTAAGAAAGTATGTTTCCACTTTCTGGAACCTAGAGGGTTGAATACTTATGCAAACAGCATTTTTTATGTTTTGATTTTCCTTGAAATTTTGTCTAAATAATAAAAAAATGTAAAAGAAAGAATATGCCTATTTATTATTTGTTATTCAGACAAGTCAGGTAAATTCCAGGTTGGTTGAATTTAAAGCGGACATGAAGCACAAGATACACTTAGCATAAATTTATGAGTTGGAGTTCCATTTAAAAAAATCCTTCACAGATTAACACCATCACCGTCAGACACAGAGAGAGCAGCCTCGGACTTCAGATTGTTGTTCCGTTTAAACCATCATGCCTGACTCAAACCCCGTCTCTTCCATATAGACCTCATTTACAAAGTGCTCACACCAAAACCTAGCATTGTAGCTAACTGGAATAATCTTTTGTATTAGTGCAGCTCGCAAATGAAGAAAAACTGCTTGCCGCTTATGAGGCAAAGTATGAAAGTGGACTTTAGATTTTTAACTCTATAAAACTCATTGTTGCATCCAGGGGCAATACAAAAGTTATTCTCTTTGCATCGTTTTTAGTGTGGCTTTCCTTATTTTAGTGTATTTTTCAATGCGTCCATCAGATATTACCAGCGCTGTCATTAATAAGCTAACATAAAATAATGTAAGACTTCCAAGCCAACCAACCTCATGATGTCATGGCCTATGATAAGACAAGATGGCACTGCACTTGTATAAAAAATGTCATTTAGATTACTTATTATTTTAAAAACACTTTCACTGACAGTGCTAAACTATGAAGGATGTTTAAAGTTGAAATCCATTTTTATAAAATAATGCTAAGTGTAGCTAGTACTTCGTGTGTGCTTTAACAAGCCACTGGAACTAGCATACACAAATGTTCACAATGAGAACTCATGTCACAATGTAATTAGATGTAAATCTAAATGTAATGAACGCATTTAGACTGAATGGAAAGATGACTTCTGCACTCACTATATTGGGAGAGAAAATGCTAACCTTGTAGCACCTAGTGAAGGTACACAGTGACACATACAAAACTGGGTATAAGACTTACGCCCATGTAATGAAATGTTGGGCTGTCTTTAAAATAATGAAAAAAAAAAAAAAACAAAAACCCAAAAGCAGTATAAAACTGAATAAATACTTGGTTAATAAAAACTGATCAATATTTGGCATGACAATCATTTGTCTTTAAAATTGCATCAGGTATAGTTTGTGCATTTTTATAAGGAAATTGGCTAGTACGTTTCCTAAGTATCTTGGAGAATGCCACACAGTTCCTCTGGAGACTATGACTTTGTACCGCGCTCCTTGGAGCAGCATTTATTTACGCAGTGACCCATGAAGAGGAGATACTCCTCACAGAGAAGCATGCCACAGTAGAGGCCAAGTGTCCAGCCTGCCTGTAGGTTGAAATGAAAACCTCCACTACCCAATACACCAGTCTCGTAAGCAGGCCAGCCCATTGTGCCTTCCCTACACGACGGAGGAACAGTTTAAAAAATGTTCAGATCAAATCATTGTCATCTAATAGTCACAAGCTGTTATACAAATAGCTCCAAGGTACAACGTATATGCAAGGTGAGTGGAAAGCGAATAAATGCCACTATGCCAATGGTATATATTTTTTAATTATATACTGAGTCTTAAAGTCTCTTTGTGACTTTGTTGGAGGCAGAAAAAGGCATTAAAAACCTTGCCGTTCATTATATTCAAATAGTCGCATTCGACATTTATATTTTCTCCCTGATTTAAATGAAATCCCTTTGGGGAATGATCAGTTGTTAATTATACTCAGTGCTTTTGGCATGCTGGTTCATACTCTTAAGTTAATTAGCAATCAACACTAATGAGCAGTTGTGGAATTATGATGTAGTTGATAAGCTAGGAAATGTGAGTAATTTGATAAATCTCTATTAAGGTGTGTCACATTTTAATTTGCTGATAAATCATACAAGCTCTTTTCTTCAGCTAACGGTCCTCTGAAAATGTCACTTCTTCATTTAGATCATCATCTTATCATACCTTGTGGTCATAGAAATGACCTTCCCCTTTAGTCACAATTTCAATAACGTTAAGAAAGCGCTGAGGTGAGGTTTCCCTCGTGGTCACATTATTCAGCCCACTTTAGCTCAGCTTTGACAAATGATACCACAAATGTACTTTGACGCCGAGTTGTGGTCATGCCTTCATGACAGTCATACACTGAGAAGTTGTTTGTTTGATGATTAATCACCATTAGTGGATAAATGTTGCACACATTAGCAAACTGTTTAACCCAATCCTAGCCATGAATGTCCTGAATTTGACATTTGTTTCTTGTTTAATGAAAAAAAGAAGGTGTCTCCAGAGCTGTTATAGTCCCAATGCATATTCAGAAAAAGTGAACTAATTTACTGACAGTAATTACATAGTGTAAAAAAAAAAAGCTTATTCTCATGTGTGCTCCATTTCCATCCTCTAATTATGCTCCTTTCATGGTTCAAAATCAAAGCCTTGATGCGTGTGATGATTATACTCTTTATTGTTTCAGGAAAAAAAATGTTTGACCATACCCTAATGTTTATCTGCATAAATTGTAATTAATAGTTTTTTAAATGATGGCTTTATTATTATTATTATTATTATTATTATTATTATTATTATTATTATTATTATTACAAAGACAGCAAACAAATAAAAACAATAAACCCTATGATTGAAATTAGTCAGGGTGTAATTTATGGAAATTAAGCAGTTGATTTGGACATATTTTTTCCCCTTTTGGTATGGATACAATCATATCGAGTGATTTTAGTCTCCTGTGTTGAGAGAGTGCGCGTGCACAAGAGAGAGAGAGAGAGAGAGAGAGAGAGAGAGAGACTGATAAAACTATACTCTTTCTCTCTCTCTCTCTCTCTCTTGCACACACACACACACACACACACACACACACACACACACACACACACACCACTATATTAGAAAATCATTTAAGCACATTATACAACACACTGATTAGATGCTCCATTATAGGTGCTGAATATGAATGAACTGTTTTTACATTCGAATAAAACACGGAGGACGGGGTTCATTACTGAATCCACTGGAGAGTGTAATTGCTATCAGAGTGCCACCAAAATGAGAATGTTTGATGTGTCAATCTACACAATGTATTGTCCTTCATAAAACTATTGTGTGAAATGAGAGAGCTGGAACCAGGCAGAGACAACGAAGTCTCCCCTCAGGTCCTTTATTTGTTTCACTTCATCATAGCCTGAAAACTCTGCTTTCTGATCTGAATGAATATTAATTTATAACTAAACTGTGCTTTATGCAGTCCCAATGAAAGCTGCTCCAGCTGCTCACTCCATCTTGACTTCTATGACGGTGACTTTGACCAACAGCGCTCTGCATTTACAGAGTTTGTGGCCGTTTTAGAATCTGTAATAAGAAGGGGAGATTTCGCCATCTCACCCGAGCAAGTTGTTTTTAATTGGTGCTTTTCCAAGTACACAAGTTTCAGTGGTTTAAATCTAAACTTAGCATAACCTACCGACTTGGCGTTTTGAGTGTGTGAGACAGAGCACTCCATCAGTGGCTTTTTAGTTGAAGGGTGACTCAGTTTTTTTGAGCAGCTGCGCTTTCAGCTGTGCTTTAATAGCATTTTTTTTTTTACAAAGATAAACAACTAAATTAGATTTTTGGTTTGTTCTTGATTAATAATTAACTAATAATTTGAGCTTAACCCTCATTAAAATCAGAAACTCATAATAATAATCTCAGTAACGATGGCTAAAACTGATTGTGTTTTGCTTTTCAAAGGAAACTACTATGGCACACCTAAACCCCCTGCAGAGCCCAACTTGGTTCAGCCTGATCTGGTTGACCAGGTGTTGTTTGAGGAAGAGTTTGGCACAGAAGTCCAGCGCAAGCGCACCACCTCCGTCAGTAAGATGGACCGCAATGACAGTGTTGTTCCTGAGGAGGAGGATGATGAGGAGCGGCCAGCACTGCCAAACGGTCTTCCAGGTGTGTGCTATGAGTGACTGTATACCTACCTGATCATCAACCACAGTTTCAACCACAAAACTATTTTGACCTCAGACATTGTAGAACATCAATACAACTTTTTTCTTTTGTCGAAGTTTAATTACCAACAGAGGCTAAGTTGATTTTAAGTTTATTTTAATTTTCACCTTCTGATCTTGATCCTACTTAAAGGAATACCCCAACAATAGCAATTGATTAGCATTTTATATTTAGCATGGTCAGCCATCCATTTTTATGTATTTCTTTATTTTTATGGAATGTTTTTAGTACATTTAGAAATGACCTCCTCTAGGACATGTTTCAGATCATGCTCAATGGCTATGCACAATCACAAGAATAAAAACATTTATTTATATTCAGACCATTTTATCACGGTCAGGATGATGGGCATGATGGATCCGGAGCCCTTTCCTGTGGACACGAGGCAGGAAACAGAATTTGTTGCCTTTTTGTCAAGCTACTGTAATAGACAGGTGTCTCATAAGGCGTGGCATTCGACTGAAGGCATCTTCTACGAAAGTTTGTTCTGAACGACCTTTTAGAATAGTATTTACCGTAACGTGTGACATAAGCATAACATATAACTAAACTATAATGTTATCTAGTTGGCTATCAGGTGCCTCACACATTATATCAGAATGAATTTAGTTGGTTACAGGCTCGTAGTTATAAGCTTGTACAATGTTTATTATTGGTTACTTTGCAAAAAGTCTGAGCAAAAAAGCTTTCGTTTGTATGCAAATTCACTTTTCTGTGAAGTTTGGTCCACCATCTTTTTTTTATTTTTTCCGTGCTTGATGGAGCTGATGCACAGATTTTTGGGTAATAGGCAGTGTTGAGGATACATCGATGATGCTGGGAGCAGTTTGAAGGTACATCAGAAGACAGGAAATGAGAATTCGATCAGTTTGGAACGGCTCTTGATGCCTCGCTGTCATGTTAGACACCCTCCTGAGATAGCATTTTCCCCCTTTTGAACAGACCCATTATGGTATGTTGGTCTATGACAGAGCTTCATGGACACTCATGCACACCTAGGGGCAATATAGTGTAGTGAGCACACCTACTGGCATGTTTTTATGAAGAGGGAAGAAACCTGAAAAATCCACACAGACACAGGGAGAAACTCTGTATTCAGACATGATCGAGTATAGTAATAAGATAAGATAACACAGTGTTAGGATAATAAAATGATAGTAAAAGTGCTTTCATTAATTATTAAAAATGATTTTAATGTACTTGACCAAAAAACATATGAATCCTTTTTTTTGTATTCACTCAACAGCTATTGTAGTTATTATAGATAGCTACAATAGCCTAGGGTTATTATTGTATTGTGTTGTAGCCTAGGGTTATTTAAGCCCTTGGTTCTGGCATAGATTTAAACTTTCATTCATATGTAACAAACATGCCTGATGATGAGGAACATTTTCCCCATATGTGGCTATTCTACTATTTGAACCAGAGTTAATCTGCTGAGTGCCAGAGGCAAGATTTGAAGACTTCCAGGACCAGAAGTACGCCAAATTTATTTATTTATTTATTTATTTTTAAACGTTCAGTCTACTGTGTTTGATGGCTGTCCTCTGGAGCAAAATGGTCACTGCAGACGGACATATCCAGTCTCCCTAAAGTGCAGTGTGTTTTTATGACATTCAGGTGAAAAAAAAAAGCTAGCCACAAAAACCAACCATCAAGAGGACATGTCTGTATTAAGGACAGGACAGAACCTTATTTTTTTTCATATTTATTTGGAACATTGGCTAGCACAATGTTTTATCATGTTGGTTTGCTTGTCAGTACCACATGCCACAGTCTGACATACAGAAACTCATAACAGTGCATATATTAATTCTGCATGCTTTTATAAATCATAGAACATATGTACAAATGTTCTGGGGGTTTTTTTTAATCTGGTCCTAGTAAAAAGTGGAACTAATATCCCAACTGTTAGTGAATATAATAGTGAATAGTGTTAGTGAATAGTGATGCATTAAGCAAGCTATATATGTATATAAATGCTAATAATTTAGCAATTTTAGATATATACTCTAATAATTCTGTGGTGTTTTTTTGTTCACTACAGTTGTAAATAAATATATATATATATATATATATATTTGTGTTACTGTGACTTTCCTGTCAGCTGAAGCCAGTGTGGCTATTTTTTTCCTCTGACCTCTCTCCTCAACAAAGCATTTCTGCCTGCAAATCTGCTACTTGCTGGATTTTTTTTTTTTTTTAACACCATTGTGCGTAAAATCTAGAGACTGAAATACTCAAGTGGCCCATCTGGCAGCAACAACCATGCGTTGGTCAGAATCACTGGGATCACATTTTTTCCTTCTGTTCTGATGATTGATGTGCATAATAGCTGACGCTCTTGACCTGTATCTGCATCTGATTTTACGCACTGCTCTGCTGCCGTGATTGGATAAATGACTGGATTTTGCATGAATGATTAGAAGACCCAGTGTTCCTATCATAGTAACTAGTGAGTATATTACTTGTCTTACTTATTTTCACACTCTATGAGTGAACTTTCTTTGGATGGCTAAGGTTTTCTTAAAATCCTCTGTTGTTTTCCCACAGGGCAAACCAAAGAATCCTTTAGGATGGTAGATAAAACTTTATTTTATTTTTTTGAGAGTTCACACAATAGTTATGTGTTAGTAATGAAACCAGTGTCTCTGTATCTGGAAAAATACTCAACTCATTGATGTACTGAAGGAGGCGTGGACACTGTGAGCTGCTTGCTAAGCCTGCGGCAGCTGTACATAAAATCATTCGGCGGCACGTTATCACTGATTTGGGACAGAATGGTGCAAGGTCACAACTCAACACTGATTATGTGTGCCAGCTCCCAGATTCAAAGTGATGGCATGGTTTACCTTGAAGTAAATATATATTCCAGTGACCTCAGTTAGGGATTTAAAAAACAAACTGTTTTGCACTATACCAGTTTCCTCCTTCCCTTAAATTAGAATACCATAGCATGCACTTGTGCTGAGAAATGATTTGCTGATTCATAGTAACTCATAAGAAGTACAGACAATGTTTAATCGATTATCGGAGTGTGAAATGTACATGTCACTCAAACTACCAATCCTACACTAAGCAGTCATCTTTAGTCATACCAGATGCGCATGGTGTTTTACAGGCAATCGGGAAAATACCATCACACGTTATATAAGCATTATTGCATATGGTCATCCATATGCAATCATGGCACATAATCTCAGGGTACAAGGGAAATGTAAGTAGAGAAACCTAGAGGTAGTGTGAGAGTAAGAAAGTGAGGGAGAAATCTATAAGGAAAATGGAAGAGAGCTGGCTATGAGAGCTGCTGAGCAAAGGCAGTCTGCCTCTGTCCATCTTGATCTGCTTTGATCCATTGCATACAGTGTTTTTTTAATGGACACCATAACGGAAGTCATCTTAATGGAAATCTATTGAAGTGGGTGAGAGAGAGAGAGAAAAAAGAGCTGTAAAGTAGGCATTGTTGCCATGGTACCAAGCAGAATATGCGTGTGTTGTCTGTGGTAGGTTGAGCTCTCAAGTGTACTGCTATTGATTAATGTCTAAATCTCCGAGTGGCTGTGCATTTGCATAGTTATCTCTTGCAGTAGGGATTGGCTAATGCTCCAATAGAGGCCTTGGCTGATACCATGAAGAGGAAATAGCTGCTGAATGTTCACTGAGGCAAATAATCCCTTCACTTGTGTAGGAAGAAAGCAAATAAAAGTACTTTTCCCTAGGAGTATTTTAATATGTGTTTTGGAGACTTGTGCCACTTTCACAATAAAAGAAGTTGTGAGATTGCAAGGTTTCCAGCAGCAGCCTGTGACCGTAAATTTTGGTGGGGCATAAAAAGAAGTCGAGACGCTAACACACTCGACAGGCTATAATCTAGGGAAATTTTAGCGTGACTCCATAATAGGTAGTTGAGAATCAACAACATACAGTTATCCAGCATACAATCTAGCAGCTCGTTTTGAGCAGTTTTAGACCTTCTTTTAACATGTTTGAGGCAATACCAATTAACCAGGACACCCTGCCTGAGGCTATACTTTGCCATTTTATTACCTTTAATTACAATTATTTGCTGTAAAGTAACATCTTGTCAGCCACAGAGTATTTTTAAGCTAGCTCAGTCTGGCGACCCTGTCAATAGCTATTGTGTGCACTCCTCCTCCACCATTGAATATTCCCAGAATCCTCCGTGCCACGTAACAAGTCTCCATTTTTTAAGCCAACATCAACAATCTGCAGCAATCGGTGACATCCTAGGCCATAGATCTTAAATTGTGACGTGA
This sequence comes from Chrysichthys thysi, assembly GCA_030068315.1. Taxonomy (NCBI): domain Eukaryota; kingdom Metazoa; phylum Chordata; class Actinopteri; order Siluriformes; family Claroteidae; genus Chrysichthys; species Chrysichthys thysi. The sequence continues at coordinate 14,717,896 of JAQLOM010000035.1, forward strand.
AATTGAAGATATTTTGTCAAAGTATCTAGATTTTAAATTCTCTTGACTGTTCCATTCCTTTATGTATGGTCATTGCGTATGTAATGGACCCGAACTGGCCTCTGCCATTTTGCAGGTGGTTGTGAAGGAAAGAAAATATAAGGTATATTTTGTTCAACGCTTCCATGTGTGACGTGCTGAATGTAGAAAAAGTTTGAGATGGGTTTCAGTGGGGTCACTAGCAGTGACTTTGTGGCACTTTTGCTGCACAGAGAGCTAGCAGGTACTGGTCACGTGTTTTCAAGACAAAAACAATGTACTGGAATAACTGGATTCTGGGAAGGGTAAGCCAGCACCTTTAATGCATTCAGTAGTCTCCGCTTTGGGCATATTGACTAGTTGGTTGAGTGGGGGGGGGGGGGGGAAACCAGATGCAGACAGCAAAGTAATGCAGGCAGATGGCACAAAAAGCCTTCACAATGCGCTATTTGCACAATTTTTGGCACCTCTGGCTTGGCTTTGCTATTTGCTTGCAATTACCCTTCTTCCATTTTTCCGTCTCCTTGTCTCCCTGGCCACCTTCCAAAACCAGAAGAGCTATCTCTTGCCTTGTCTATCTCTCTGCCTTAATATACAAATCACTCACTGTAAGGTGCTTTGCATTGTGTCATGTGTCATGCTTTTTGTCATAACTCTCTCTCTGTCTTTCTCTCTACCTCTGTCTCTCTCTTTTAGAGGGAAATGAGGAGTGGAGGAGACCGGTGCCCAGCTACACTCAGTCTAACAGCAGCAGCAGTGTCACTCGTGGAGGTGGTAGCAGCAGTAGCGAGCTTGTTCGCACCTGGAGTTCTCTCTCCAGAGATGACAGCCTTGAACCTCTGCCATACAACTGGGAGATGGCCTACACTGAAACGGGCATGGTCTACTTCATTGAGTGAGTCTGGGGGAAATGCTGCAAATGGCTGGCTCAGATTTACCGAATACGAGTGTGGCATGTGGTGCAGCACGAGGAACCCAGGGTGCCCAGTTCAGTCCTGAGCTCAGGTTACCAATCGTTTCTTTAGAGCATGAAGGAACTTGTTTTTGATTTCAGTTTTCTGTAGTGTATACACTGAAACTGAGTTCTTTGAACGCCATTATCTTGTTATTTAACCAGAAGTTTAAGCTATGATTGAGCAGTACTGTAAATGTAATTGATCACAGTGAGGATTCTCCAACCATTCATATATTAATAGCCCAAAGCACGCTGTTTCCTGTAGTGAACATAACACTGAGGGACATAATGGCAGCAATAGAATGTTGTGAAACAGTGCCAAAACTGACAACATATTAGCTGCTAGTTTTATTACAGAATGCTGCTCATGTTGGGTCACTCGTTATGCTAGCTTAAATGTACACTTTCTATTAAAACACCAAAAATAAGCCAAATGCATTACTTTCTACTTAGAAATCAGTATCTTCAGAGAAATAATTGCTAACAAACTTGGATTATCAGTGTCCGATGAAACTGAATTCGTAAGGTTTACGTCCGTTTCACTATTGTACATCAGGCACATCACAGCATGGCCCTCATTTAGTCAGAAAAGCACATTGAGCTCGCAAGGTTTTCGACATCTTTAGGCAGACTGACTGCATTTCCTGCTGCATGTGTTAAACTGGCTCCTCACAAAATGATCTTTGCAGGCAGTGAGCCAAGGCAAGGTTATAAGGAGCATAAATATTATTTCCGTGTAATTTTAGTAAGGTTTCCTTGTCATTTTAGTTTTCTTAAAGTAAAGAAGTCAAAGTATATTATTGGCAGGAAAATCTGGGTGAAAACTTTTTTTTTTCTTTTATAAATAATTTTTGGCTGCAACATCTTGTAGGTTTTCCCAGACTGTTATACAGATACAGGATTACAACATGTCCAATTTCCAAAGTCCTGGTGATCTGCCTCGATATAGATTTTAAAGCTAGGTGTGTTACAGGTAAACTGGCCAGGGTTTGGGTTAATGATCCATTATACCCGTGTGCTTTTTATCTTTTCGTTAGTGGATCTTGTCTTTGAGGAGAACAGTAGAGAGCGGTAGAGTAGCAGTCAGTGAGCGAGCAGGAGTAAATTTAGTCCACATTGTGGCCCAGATGTTCTCTAATGAACAGAGAGAGCGATATGCTTGTGTGCATGCCCGTGTGTGCGCGTATATGCACATGGTCATAAATATTTCAGGATTTCCAAGAAATTCCCAAATTATCAGCTGCATTAATATCAGGACATTAGCATGTCGGTGAGCATCACATCTCAGTGTTTGGGCTTCATCAGTATTAGTGAATTGCTTACTAACATTTTAAAATGCTTGACATTTCTGTAAACGTTAATAAATAACGTGAATAATTTATAATGTGCTATAGTAATGGTCCGTTCTGAGACATAAGTCTGCTCTCACTTTGATCACGCCATGATAAGAACAAGCGGAAATTTGCATGAGAGAGATTTGCATGACCTGCATGACAATGCGATTCTTGTACAGAAGATTTGATTGTGTCTGAGGAGTAAGATAGTATGTGAAGATTATGATAGTATGTGTGAGTTATATGATAGTATGGGAAAGGAATATAATACTATGTGAGAGGAGTATTGTTTGACAGTGTATGCGAGCATATGTTATTGTCTGTCATAGTACAGTTATCCCTCACCTATCCACGAAGTAGCGACCTTATATTTATTTTATTATTTATATATACAGTCAGGTCCACAAATATTGGGACATCGACACAATGTTAACATTTTTGGCTCTATACACCACCACAATGGATA
>JAQLOM010000035.1:14798188-14809984 GCA_030068315.1 Chrysichthys thysi
TTACTTTGTGTTTTATGACAATCTCTGTTTAAAATGAAGTATTTGTTCAGCCTTTGGTGAGCTACTCAGAAGGGGGCGGCGAGCGACTTATAGCTCGCGAGCGACACGTTGGAGACCCCTGCCCTAGACTTTGTATATATATACTAGCAGATTACCCGGTGGCTTCGCTCATTGAGTGCAAGGGAAAAAAATGAAATGGATTATTTATAAAATAAGTTTGTTAATTACCAATTTTATTTTTCAACAAATAGTGGTCATACGTAACTTCTGTTTAAAACGCGAAAAGAATTTTATATATTTAGATATTTATTTCTGAACTTTTTAACTTCTAATCTCATATTTTTGCATGGACATTGTTGAATTAATTTGGGGTTTTAATACAAAGTTTTAATGTACTTTTTGATCTGTTGAATAATTTGCACTGACATGGCAATGTTCTGTATTGTTCTTTTGAGGTGAGCTGGAAATGCTCTCTATTATTAGTTTTTATATATAATATGTATGTATATATGGAGCCCCTCAACTTTTTAATGTTCAGATTTTTGTATTGTGACTCAATACTCAGCCTCTGAGTTTCCATGACTCAGCAAGGAGATAAGTGATGTCTGTGTGTCTATTCTACAAGGCAACCTGGCATGGCCATCCCACCGTTCCCCAGCTGCCAGCCAGACAGAGAGTCACTGACACAGACATGGCAACCACCGACAGACGTGTAGCACCGCACCCAGGCAACCCAGGCAGGCTGACACTCAGTGGCACATGTGCCGGCAAAGCCAAGCACCAGAGCACAACGTCATCCACCCTGCACTGTGATCACCTCAGGCTGCCTCTCAGCAACTCGATGTCCACCTGACCATGACTGCCTTTTGTTGCCAGGTGGCCTGCAGTGTGAAAGGCATGATCAGTGCTCCTCCAGGAACATTTTTAATGTGGCCAGGAGGTTATGCTGCACTGCTAGGTGGGAGGTAGTGCAGCCCAGAGCTGTGCACTTCAGCAGCAGGTGTGCAGTGCATGTAGCAGGGGTGTAGCGCAAGTGACAAATGTGGTTCTGGGATAATCTGCCGCATGTCTGTACCCAACTCCATCAGCAAATGGGCCACGCCTCACCAACCCAGCCGAGCCCCCTGACACAGATTCACCCCAACCCACCCCCACCCCCCCACCCCACCTGTGGGCACTATGTTCCCACCGGCACCTGCCCACCCAGTTGGCAAGCAGGAGATGGCAAAGGGTCAGCCAACTAGACAATGAAACCTGATTTGTCATTCCAGAGAGTGTTTCAGTTGCTCCAGAGTCCACTGTTGGCATACTTTACACCACTCCAGCTGATGCTTAGCATCAATTAACTAGTGATCTTAGTCTGGCGTGCAGCTGCTCGGCCATGGAAATATATTTTTTGAAGTTCTAGGAGCACACATTCTGCCCTGATGTTGCTTGCCGAGGCAGTTGAAATGCTGTAGCGAGTGATGCAAAAGAGGATAAGCAATTTTTATGCACTGCATGCTTCAGCACTCGGTTGCCCTGCTCTGTTAGTTTGTCGGGTCTACTGCTTCATGGCTCAGCTGCTATTGCTTATAGAAGCTTCCATTTAACAATAATAGCACTTTCAGATGACTGTGGCGGATTTAACAGGGCAGAAATTTGATGTATTAACTTGTGGCAAAGATGGCATTCTATGACAGTGCCTTGTTAAAGTCACTGAGCTTTTCAGCATGGCCCATTCTACTGGCAGTGTTGCTGTATGAAGATTGCATCAAGAATGCTATGTGCTTGATTTTATGCACCTGCAGTGGATGTAACAAACACCATGACTCAATCATTAGAAGGGTTGTGCACATACCTTTGGACATTTAATGTATTTTAGACATGGTTAGCAAACTACACTACAATGCTTCCATTCTGCCAAACTGTTCCAAATACACTGTTTCTAACAAAATAATTACCAATTAAAAAAAAAATAATTGCCTCAGTGTGCTTGAGGTTATTTCTATTGCTATCAGTGTTGCAGACAGACAGACAAACACACACAACATGTACGTACATACATAAATTTTATTTATACATATATATATATATATATATATATATATATATATATATATTTTTTTTTTTTTTTTTCATATATGAATATATGGCTAGTAAGTATATGGTAAGATTCTAGTAAGATTAAGATACGAAGATTGGAAATCTGTGTTCTACAGTGTTAAATGAACTCTTACAGAAACCATTTTTGCCCACTCTGTGGAAAAGTGGGCTAAAATAACCCCTGTAGGAGTTCATTTAACACTGGTAATTTTACTGTGTACTGTGTAGACTGGTACATCATTTATATCAATGGGGAAGTGAGGAACCCTGCCATTCTTGTTTCCCAAAGAGAATAAAAGCCAGTTGTACTTGGATAGAGTCCTGGCCATGCATGATGTATCACCTCACTGAAGCAAAAAATAAGGTTAGATTTAGAACTAAAGGCTGCATTGCCGGAACAGCATTGTTTCAGGATGAACTGTATTATCTGTGAAATGGGTCGATGGTTCATCATGGAATTCGCTACCAAATCTCATCAACGTTGATTTTTAATAACCTTTTCACCACAACGATGCAGAAAACTCAGTCTAGGGTTTGTGAGTCATGCAGAGTGGCTTGGGAGCAACAACATTTTTCAAGAATGTGATGATGCTGTTGTCCTCGCAATCCCCGTTTGGCCATTTGGTCTGCCTCTAGTGCTTTTTTCAGAATTTTGCAAGACAGTAATAGTTTTGGCATATAAGTCCTCTTTCAACTCCCTTCTGCAGCACTTTCAGGAATCACCCACTTGTCATGATGTCAGGTAGCATTATGGAAACCCTCTCGTTCAAGCGCACGAGCTCAGCATGGCTAAGGAAGTGGAGCGGAACAGAGGCTGTCATAGTGGCTGAGGTGGGAGCAGTCGACTTCAGTGTCATGACCTTCCATGGCTTTGGATGGTTCAAAGCACAGGCCCTATGTGGATGGTCATGATGTTGGACAGGAAACAGTCTGTCAAAAATGATCTTCATGTCATTGTACTGATGTGAGGTGAAGGCTGCAGTCACATACCATGTGTGAGAAAGGAAGTGGATTACATTGGGTAGATGCAGAAGAGAAGAAGACGGTTTGGTTCTTAGTTAAACAGGGAAGAGGAGTTTTATTGCTGGGCCATTACGCTTCTGCTCTTGAGATTAATAGCTTCAGTTGACCCTTTTAAGGTCATTTATCGTATTAGTTTGTGAAACTAAAAATACATTTAAAACTGCCAAAGCTGCCTTTTCTCTGGAGCAATGCTGTACAGTTTCCTTTGACTCTGTTTATTTATTTATTTTAATTCATTAGCCCTATTTAAATGTCACATTGTGATCCTAATGAGGACAGATACGTTAGATGTGCTGGACAATCCAAACGTTTGTAAAAGGCTCAACCTGTCAGGGTGAAAAAGACCTTTGCTAGTGCAATTTCCTTAGACAAGGCGATGGCACCCAAGGTTACACCTCTGAGTATGCAGCATGGCTCTCAGCTTCCTTTTGGGCCATGCACTGTACTAACTGCCAAGGAGTCTGGGAGATTAAAACAGGGATTGAAAAGCCTGGAAGGCTTGGGCAGCAGACTAGAAGAGACTTTGACACACAGAGGCTTCCCAAGGGAGCTTTATCTTGTGGCCTGTAGCTGTATTTAAATGGAGAAGGGCTACTTCAGTTCATAGTGCACTCCCAGGAAGAGACCTACACTGTTTGAAGCTAAATGGACTTACCCCTTTTGATTAGGCCTTGCAGCCAAATGGATAATTACAGACGTTTAAACATTTGATTATCTAAGATTACAATAATAATACAATGCTGATTGCTTGATTCACAATTATTTAGAAAACATGATCAAATAAATGAACATGCTGTACTTGATGATGACAAACATTCTGGCAACTTTTTCCCCACAATAAATTTGTTACCTAATAATCTGATAGATAGAGTTAACCTAATAGTCTAATAGCTACATAAACAGGTCTCCTCAAATAATTCTCTCTGAATGGTTATGACAGCAGCAGTGTGTTTACATACTGTCATCTTAAGGGCAGAACTTGACTATGCAATTCAGTTTACCTTAGACCCAGTGGTACACAGAACTCATGTAAACAGAAACCTGCGATGAAATTAGACCTATTTGCCCTGACAATATTCTAGCAGTCTAAGTATAAATGCTTTTGTACAGTAAAATCATCAAAATTATGAGGATACATTTGGGAATTACTTATTTAATCACCCTTATTGATGTTGGTAGTAATTAATTTAAAGTAATTATACTTCCCAAACCAATTTCTCAGCAAGCAGAGCTTAAAAAAAGAGCATTATGTGAAAACACTAATTTCCTGGTTAATACACTATTAATAAAGAAGCCCTGAAGGATCATTGTTTTCCTGAGTCAAATATACACTTTTTAAATTGATTGGTTGCTTACATCCTTTACTGACTGCATTGTGTAACATAAAACCAGCAGAATAATATTCCAGAATTAATTATTTCCAGATTATATTAATTATTATTTATTTATTGCTTATCCAGCGTAAACAGTTTTAGCATTCAAAAAAAAATATCCCATTGCAATCCTGAATTTTGTAATCCTGTACATCTAAAATTGTGCTGAACCAGACGCGGTTTGCTTGCTGAAAGATACCCAGAAAAGTACACATTCACAAATATCAAGGGGGCTTGCTAACCAGCTTTATTTATTTGTTTGTTTGTTTGTATTTTTTTTAGTTTTGTTTTCTTGTTCCAAGATATGAGGAAAAAATTACTCCTTGGAATCTAACCTGGTATAGTGTATGATAATGGGTTCTTTTCCCACGTCCATGTTTTGCTGCTAGAAGTACTGTCACCTTCTCATGGTAACTTTACTTCCAGTTCAACAACCACAGTTCAGTAAAACAGAGCCAAACGGAGTCATACATTGTTTATGAGAAAAACTGCAATCTGCAGTGGAATCAAAGAAACAGCTTGAAATCTTAGCACAGGTAGAGTTTTGGGGCAAATAACCTGCAACCACAGTGAGAAGAAATGATTCACTATCTGAACAAAACTAATTTGATGGATTCTCCAGCCAAGTTAAACTACCACCTCAATGTAGACTGCATTCTCACTACAAGTGTAAGCTCACAATTAACTGGAGCTAACGTTAGAAAAAACATTTGTACACATGTGTACATTTTTACTATTTTTAATTAATTAATGAACTAATCAATTAATTAAATAATTGATTGATTGATTAGTTGATTTTTATATCTCTGTGCAATCTTTTTTCTGGCTATTCCCATACAGTTCTGGACACATCTTCAAAGTTCAGTCATGGAAGTGAAAAACCTTTCCATGTTTCTGAAGGTGATAAGAATGCTGCTAATAAGAAGGTGAAAAGAATTCCGTAAGACTTACCTGAAATAATTTTTCTCTTTTTTTGTAACGAGCCCATTGATAGCCAGTTAAAGCTGCCCAAATCCCCCCCTGACCACCACACACACAATCCTTTTCCCACATGGTCAAAGTTTACTATGGATCCATGGATTAGTTAACTCCCAATTTCATACAAGCAGTATTGCAAATATATTGCATATATTTTTTGTAAATATATTTTTTAGCTATTTTGGTTATTGTACATAAGACAATATATTTCGTTTTAGCGGTAACACAGCATAACATTTATGCATGTTTCCTTTTTTTTTTATTTTAAACCTTCACAAACAGTCTTTGTTGACCAGAGAGAATTACATGAAAGAAGACTAGAGGTGAATGAAATGGATTAATTACAACATGAATACTATGTTCTCTATTAGATATGATAATGTGCTATGAACACTGGCCACTGAATAATTATGTGCATTTACATGTCCTCTCTAATAGCCAGCCAAATTAACTGACAATAGAGATCAAGACTCTCTACAAATAAATAATTTGCTACTGAGTTTAAAATTGCCTGAGTTTCAGTAAAAAGTAGTAAATATGGATAAGTAAGTACCAACACGTCTCCCCTCTAACTCCACTTCTGGCACCAGAAGACCCATATGTGAGGCGTCATCTTGCTTGAAATACACTGCCAGTCACCTGGAATTTCTTATGTTTGTTTTTTTTTTTTTTACATTTTCACAGGCCAAACAAAATGCTGAAGAATAACAATCATATGTGACCCGTGCTGGCAAAATGAGTCGGAATGAGGAAATTTTCAAAAGTGAGTTATTGTTACTTCCACATTGTCCATCTAAAGACCGTCAAAATGAGACATGGTTTGTTGAACTCTAATGGGGTTTAGAATCTTGCTTTCCATTGGTTCATAAAAGCGTCATCGGGAATTCCATGTGTATTATCAGAAAGTAGAAGAACTACACTTCACAACGATACCAAACATGGGTAGGGGAATTCCCCCATCTTGCCGCTAGCGAGCGATGAAAAACACAGATTTATCAAGGAATATTAAGACAAAGGACTATTTAATGAAGGCATATGAATGAACATAATGAACAAAACCTTAAACTAAAAGTAGTTGGGGATGTTTTCTTGGTGTTTTATCATAGGGATCAATAAATAATGGCTTTATGGACTCATTTTTGAGAAAATCTCAATTTCAACCGAACCCATGTTTTGCCTCTTAGCTCATAATTAGCCTATGCGCGTTCCGACTCATTTTGCCAGCACAGGTCACAAATACTGAATCCAAAGCCTTGTGGATCTTATTAACAGCTCATTCTCACTTCCCAATGGAGCTGTAAATGAGTGCTTTATTAAAGTCGAGTTCATTTGGAGAGTACAACTGTTAAGCCTACAGATAAGACTCATAGAAACCATTTATATTAAATGTAAAACACAAACATGTGGTGTGCTACAAAAAGCATAGTTATTGTGATAGACTTTTGCCTAACCAGGTTAAATTAGATTTAGATTTTTCCAATAACATAAAGAAATTTCTCAAGTCACAATTCAATTAAAAGTATTACAATTGAGGTTATTTACATATCCATCCATCCATCCACCCATCCATCCATCTGTTATCTGTATTGTTTTCCATCAGGGTGATGTTTAAACAAAAAGTATCAAATATAGGGTGTTCAACAACTGGCAGTGCGTTTGTGAAAATCAGTATGGTATGGACTGTAATTTAGTCAGTCATTCATCATTAGTAACTGCTTTATTCAGGATTTTAAGCCTTTCCCAGGAACACAGGGTTCAAGGAGCGAACACCAGTTCAGCACAGAGCTGTAATGTGAAATTCAATGGGCAATATAAATTTAGTAGATTACAAGATTACAACTTTAAGCACAATTTGCATGCACAGCAAATTTCCTTACTGTAGCGTTTCTTCATAGAACAGGTACTACTAAATTAGATAAAATGAGATCAGGGAATTTTCTTAAGTTTATCACTGTATATGTTTAACTCATAAGTGTTGATTTATCATAAAGTGAAGATCAACCCCCCCCCCAAAAAAAACAAAAAAACAAAAAAAACATTTAACTTGTGGTTTTGATCACTGACCTTTAAAAAAAGAGTGAAGATTAGCTTAGATGATGCTTCAGCGGAAGATGAAGTGCCTGTGATTCCATGCCGACCCTCTCCATGTCATCAGAGGGCTGACTATTGGGATTGGTAACCTTAATACTGACCTCTCAGTTTACACATAATAAAGCTGTTTATACTGCAGCAACTAAAATAATAGTGAGTTATTGTATATACACTTATGTTCTATTATATCAGAAAATGTTATTCATCTGCAAAGCTCACCCCAATGCTGAAATATTTTAGAGCACTAATTTTTTCAGAAACGTTTGTAAAAACAAACAAAAAACAACCAAACAAACAAAAAAACTATACTTGTCTATCAAAGTCTAAATTTCAGATTTCCTTTAATTAGTATGTAAGACATACAATGTATGCATTTTATATAATGTACAGTATATGTATGATTTGTGAAAGACAACTTGCCACATCAGGGTCATGTAATGTTTGTGTTAAACAGAACACAGAACAGCAAGCATAAATTTTATGTTGCATTGTCATGGGATACACAATGCCCCAGAATCTGCAGTATGTCCATACTCAAAGCCTAATTCATGAACTCTGCAATCCACTTATAAACTGAGAATGTTTCTTCCCCTCCCTTTTTAAGCCTATCTATCGCTTCGTATTTTTTGCTCCACAATTGTTTTTCTGCTCCAGCTTGAAATGTAATCAATAGTGCCTTGTAGTGTGGGCCACAAACATCACAGAGCTTACCACAACCCTCAGATCTGAGGAAAGTTGAATGAAAGCTAATTAATTTCTACAAGGGCCATATAGCAAAATGATCATTTTACATGGCCAAATTATCATTTATATTAACAAAGTGTCCAGCAGTATAACTTTGATGCAAAAAAAAAATTATATAAAATAAAATTTACTGTAGCTTTACATATAAATCTCTCAACTAGTATACTTTGTCCCTTCTCCAGGAGTTGTCATGGTTTTCTACTCGTTTTCTTCCTCTATGGAGACTATTTGTTTTACGTCATGATATGATGCACTTTTCTCAGCTGAAGTCCATAAAACAGTTTAGCTGGAGAAATGGGAAAACGGCGTGTTCATTTTTGACAAGGGAATGGTTCCTCTGCAGCCACTGCAGCAGACGCTAAATTACACCAAATGGATCTAATTGAGTGCGCTGATCAGACCTTCATTAGACATAATACATACTATAAATCCATCTGGGTTTTCTGCAAAAATGTAACCCTTAAGGAGCACCAGAGTTACCATTTAATTAGAAAGCGATTAGCTGAAAAACTGTGACAGAGGAAAGCAGAAGAAAATAATGAGAACGCATAAGGCTAAAGGTTAATGCGACACAGTTAGGTAGGCAGAGAGAGACAACTTTCAATCTTACAGTCTCTAAAGAAATAGGAGCATTCCAATTTTGAATATACCAGTGGTTTTAAATCCGAGATGCAAAAACACGATTAAATAGAAGGTCAATTTTGCAAGGTCATGATTCTCCCTAAAAAGATAAAAGCAAAGACTTGGAAGAAGTACTTTAGAGGGGCTGTTGATTGGGTACAAACAGAAGACTGATTAAGGCAATCAAACCTTACAAGAACAGTGAAAGCTTTTTCATTTTTTTTTATCTTTCAGATACTTTGTACTGAGGCACTCCTGTTTGAAATTTGAGGAACATGATGCTAGTTCAAAGCATCTGATCATTTTTGGTCATTCAGTTTTAGAATCTAACAACTGCAAACTTTAAAGTGCATGGCCACTGGTTCACCTTGATATCTTGGTTGAAGTCCATCCTAAAAAAGATATTAAAGAAATGTTCTTTGTAGGTACAGGGTATTTTATAAACTCTTGAATTCTGGCTGCAGGTGGAAGGCCATCTGTAGATTAATCGGTGAGTCCGATTGTTAGAGCTGTCATCAGTATTGACTACTGTCCATGTGTTTAGAAAGAACATACAGATTAGCTATGGCTCTGATTCATCAAATATCATTTTACCATTAAAGAATTTTATACTATAGGCAGTTCAACAGAAGGAGTTGAAGCTGACATATATGATAATGTGGACATTTAATTTGATGGTTGCTTTAACATGACCCCTATTGCTTCCCTGCTTCTTTCTGTTTTGGCTGAGTTTTCCTGTTAGAAATGTAAATCACCCATCAGAAATTAGTTATTTGGTTGTGAGAAAACAACGGTCTTAGAAAACATGATGCGTTTTTGCTGGTAGGCCAATAAGTGCAACCAAAGATAGCCAAAGACAAAGTTTTGGCAGTGAGAGAGTGTGACCAATCCTGTAATGTGGAGGATAGAATGATGCATAGCATAATGTGAATTTCAAAACAAGAAAAGAGTCTTTGTATGAGAATCCGATCGTTTAAACTACTGTCTTGTTCATGTTGATTAACGTAACACTGCCAGTCTTCCGGCCTGACCCCTTGCGAATACACCATGCTAATGGACAGAAGAAATGATTCTTCTATTCTTATTACATCAAGCTCTGAACTCATCTTCCTTTAAAATGTTTTCTCTCGACAAATACCTTGCTATTATTATACCACAGGCTTGTTTGTGCTTATGCGACCCCATTACCTGCAAGAGCCTGGATCGTGCTGATGACATTACCACATGTAGTAATTTTCTTTAATCAGAGGTCCGGCTTCATAGATTTCAACTACGATCTCATCTAGTGTGAGAAGTAAAAATCTTAAAAGACTGCATAGTGTCAATCAGGTTTGAATCCAGTTCAGAAGCACTAGAAAAACACCATACTATTTCTCCAAACAAGACACGGTTGAATATAACATCATGGATCACACAGCTAAACTGGGACTTGCCTGCACTACACTATGCACCTTTGATATCCAAACAGTCAAAGCCTACAAATAGAAGTCAGCTTCGAGCTGCTGTCATCTTCTCTATAGGGGAGTTAATGAACCTGTTCCTGATGGGCCTTTGTTCATATTTTTATACTCTTTCAGCTCCCCATGCTACTGAGGCAGGTGCCATTATTGGTGCCAATTAGGTGCCATAGAATGTGGTACTGAGCTCAGGTGTGAGAACCTGGAACAGAAAAGAAATTTGTTCAGACCAAAGGAATGGAATTACATCTCTCTGCACTAAGGGACTCACCTGGAGTAACTCTCTACATCAGGTAGATAAGCTGTTAAACCTGTGGATCTCTTCCCGAAAAACAGCTTTAAATGCATTTTTTTTTAAGACTGCAAGATAGATGATCACTCTAATCACTCAAACGTGTTTGTTTAAAGCAGTGTTTTCTGTGCAAAGCAGTTAGATGCTATCTCATCCACAGCAGACTCCTGACAGAATAACTGCTATTAAAAGAGGTGGAGAAGGCAAAGGCCCAGGTGAAGACTCACTCGCTCTGCTATTCCAAGCAGTTGTAGACACACAGAATATTGGAATCTATTCATAATTGATGCCTAGGTTTTGATTGTGGGACAGGAGACTTTCTGAATCTTCTCACACTCTTACTGATGGCAGTTTGCTGGCAGCAGCCAGTGGTCTATTTATTTGGTGATTCAGAGCCATGCTGCTTTGATAGGACCCAACATGGCATCTGCTGTTTTTGTTAATGTATGGGGAGTTGGAGCAAACCTGAACAGTGGAATTCATATGAACTTTGTTCTGAGGGACATTTGCTAAGTGAATAAAGATGATTTTAAGAGCAATTCTTACAGTGTCCCCAGATCCATTACAAGAAACCATGGTTCACCAAATATTAATGCACCAGAGGATAAAATCCATAACCTGGGCATCTAGGAGAAGCAGATTTTATGTCCAGGATTATTTTTTTATTCATAGTTGTCTGACAGACAAGTAGGTTCAACAACCAAAGAAAGAAAATTTATCCTACAGTATTTGCAAGAAAAAAGGTTTATATTTTTTAGATTTAAATGTAGCGCATGTTACTGTGATGCTGCACACCTCAACGCTCGTATCTGCTTCCAAGTCCTACCATCTTCTTCACCTCACACAACTCTCCTGTTAACACAACTTGCAGTTACCTCTTGGTGAAATGTATGGAAAGAAAATAAAGACACTAACCAGAATTGAATAATATCCTTACCTGCAACATACACCTTACCCTCGACCTTATAGTCGAGGGTGCTACCTCAGAATCAGAATCAGAATCAGAATCAGAATAACTTTATTGCCATTGCTTGCAAACACAGTTTACAAACTAGAAACTTGCTTCGGTGATAAGGTGCAACATAAAAAAACAAAACAAAACATTCAATAATAGTAATTTACTAAGTAAAAG
>JAQLOM010000035.1:14828347-14839019 GCA_030068315.1 Chrysichthys thysi
GGACTGGGGCTCTGGAGAATTATCCTCTCGATAATGCTCGGTTTTATGTTCTTGCTTGGATTGGGGTTCTTGGCTTATTACAGCCGGTTGCCAGGTAGTGCATAAACAACCGGGTTGCCAGAGCTCCGAAAATCCTACAGACTATTGGCAGAGAGTCTGCAGGCTGTAGGGCGGATTCCTGACACCTTTAAGATGACTGTGTCTGAATACGGAAAAAAAATGTATCCTGTTCTTCTGAAAGTTACTTTATTTCAGATTTTACTGTGTAACATTAATTTAATTTAGCATTATTACTACAAGACACACAAGCTGGCTTCTCTCCATGCACTAATGGAAATTACAAAGAGGCTTTGCTCTTTGTAATTTATCAGTTGTTTATTATTATTATTATTATTATTATTATTATTATTATCATTATTATGTAAACAGTAGGTAAATCATGTCCAGAATGACTGTATTGGCTACTGTATCTGTCTTTCATTGCATACATACAAGTCTACTTACCTTTAACATGAACCACAGTAAATATGATTTTGACTCAAAAATATATAGGAGAATACTCAGGAAGTATTTCTTTTGCAAAATAAAGAGAATGAATGCAGATTTATTGTCATGTCTGTTTTTCCTAACATACTCTACTAATTCTTGTTGCCTAATTACACAAAATCTTTTTGATATTCATTGTCATGGGGAACATTAAAGAGATTTTACACAAAACAGACAGATGGTTGTTAACCTGCACAAAGCAGGTAATGAATCTAAAAACAAATAAGCACTTAAAGATAACATTAGGCACAAACAGAGGCATTATAACAAAGTTTCAGAATTTGGAACAGTTAAGATACCTGGCACATACCAACATACAGTCCTCCATCTCCCACACACAGTGAGGAGGAAGGTGAGGGAGGCAAAGAAGAACCCAAAGATCACAGTTTTGGAATTTCACAGCTTGTTGTAAAGTTTCAGTACTGAATATTATATAGCACTTCTGTAAAAGCTTGGACGGTTGAAAACTTATCTGAGAATACGCAACAATATACAGCAGCTGAAATTATTATAAACAACTCATTACTAAAGAAAGAAAGGTTAAATAAAGCCTATTATCTATACTAATAAAAAGCAAAAACACAGGAATAGGCCAACAATTCTACATTTTGAAAAGTTTTTAGAAAAAGGTTGTCCCATCCATACATTATCTATACTGCTTACAGGGAAGCTGAAACAAATCTCAGCTGACTTTGGGCGAGAGGCAGGGTACACCCTGGGCTGGTCATCAATCTTATAATAAGGCTAGCACAGAGATGAACAACCATTCACACTAACATTCACACCTAGGGGCAATTTAGCATAGCCAGTTGACCTAATCTATATGTCTTTGGGCGTTGGGAGGAAGCTGGAGTACCCAGATAAAACCCACACAAGCACAGAGAGAACATGCAAACTCTGCATATAAATACACCAGTCGGCCAGCAAGTCGGAACCCAGAATCTTCCTTCTGTGAGGTGATAGTACTTACCACTGCACCACTCTGTGGAGCCCAGTTTGTTTTTGCCTTCATTTGCCACCCATTTTCATCCCAATTTGATCATTTGCCAATTCCCACTCAGCAATCAGATGCTTATGCAGCATCACAGAGAAGCATAGCACACCTAGATCATAGCGCTTTCTGCCCTCTTCCACATACACGAGTTTACATATGGCCATTGTTGGCTACACACTGATCGACAGGGGAAGCAGTAATGCCATCACTCCTACCCAGAAAGCAATTCCGATACCTGAACTTTGTTTGTGGCAGTATCATTATTCAAACTCTTGATCTCCTGACAATAGAGTGAACAGTTTTCTGTTTCACAACTCAAAAGCCCAGCCCAGCTTGAATTAATGAGTGGACACAATTTCCAAATATCTCCACTGCTGTTAGACACTACAGGAGGAGGCTCAATGTGTTTGACCTAAAAGGATTTTGGCAAAAATAATCATTTTGAACGCAGGGTTTCACTGCTTAAAAATGCTTTTATGTTTATGTTGGATTAAAACTATACTCACTGAGCACATGATTAGGAACACCTGTACAACGTCTACTCGTTTATGCAGTTACCTAATCAGGCAATTGTGCATCAGCGGTACAGTGCATAAAACCATGAAGATATGGGCCAGAAGCTTTGGGTAATGTTCACAACAACTATCAGAATGGGTAAAAATATGATCCCAGTGATTTTGACCACAGCATGATTGTTGGTGCCAGATGTGCTGGTTTGGGAATTTCTATAACTGCCGATATCCTGGGATTTTAATGCACAAAAGTCTCCAGCATTTACTCAGAATGATGCAATTAAGGAAAAAAAGCATCCAGTGAGCACTGGTTTTGTGGATGGAATGATTGAGGTCAATGGAGAATGCCCAGACTGATTAAAGCTGACAGCAAGGCTGCAGTAACTGAGATTACCACTGTGTACAACTGTAGTGAGCAGAAAAGAATCTCAGAATGCACAACATGTCGACACACAATCACACAACCAAAGCACATAATTTCAGTCAGTTTGTCTCATTTTCATTAATGGTGCCAGTAATCCTGGAAGTGACCATATATAGAGGCGAGAAAAAAAAAGAAGAAACTTCAAATTTTAGATCTTAAATGTTGTCTAACTGTGAGCTAGTCTAGAGTGACAGTTCAGTAAACCAGCCATCTGTTTGTTGTGCTGACATTTCATGTTTTGGTCACAAAAGCCTTGTGTGATATTTGCTCCAACTGGTGAGGGAGCCTCAAAGAACACAGACTCTAACAATACAGCCTGACATGCTCTCTCATTCCCCAAGCTAATTTCAGTTGTATGTGGTGTACCAAAGTCGATACCTTGTTGGCTAGCTTGTGAGGAGGAAAACCATTTCATTAAATGTCATGGACTTTTCAACTTTTTAGAAATCCTGTCCCTCTCAACCTGAATGAGTGTAATCAAAAGTGGTAACTGCAAACCCAGCAGAATTTTTAAGCATGTCATCTATACTTTTTTGGGAGCACTTTACTATATGGTCCACAAATAAGTAATATATTAATACTTAATGTTGAATTACTTTTTATCCTTAGTGCATAAGGATATAATCAACCATACACTGACACATTAATTAACAGTGTCACATATGAGTAATAATAGTATTACTTACATATTAGTATCTTGTTGAATAACATCATGGCACACAGCATTACTAAATATCTTTTACGTTGTTTTTGTACACAATGTAGGTCAACCAAACCGTTATTAAATTAAATTAAGTTAAATTAAATTAAATTGCAGGATAACTCACAGGTTGAAGTGTCATATATCCTGGAGGAACTCAAGGTTTGGCTGCAAGTGCAACATTTTATTTGGGTGAAATCAAGACACTACACATGAAATCGCTAGGGTTTATCATAAACAAAAAACATGCAGCATGCACATGATTTAAACACTTGGCAAAACATGGACTTAGATACAAGGTATACACATAACAGGTGATACTCACTACATGCAAATCTGCTACTTAAATACACATGCTAATGAATCACAAACACAATACTCGTGAATCAGATCAGGGAGAAGCTGATGGGAAACATAGTGAACAAGGTACGCGGAATCCAAAAGTTCCAAACAACGCCCTCTGGTGCTGACATGGCATGAAGCTAATACCACTAACAGGTTACGATGAGCACCTATGATTGAAATCAAACTACTTTACATTGGTGTGATGTTATACAAATGGATATGATAATGATGTAATGCAAGCAGTTGATCCATTCAAACACAGAAGAGACTGTGGCATAGGCTAACTTAGTTGTTAAGGTCTAACTTAAAGTTGGGTATAGACATGATTTTAGAAAATTGCTTTATATATAATTGTTAACTGGCAGTTAAACCAAAACTGTACAGTTGAAGGTTGGCAAAACCTTGCCTGGTCTTTTTCAAATCCCCCACGGCCATGTCTCATTGAAACTGCGCCCTCTGTAGCTTTAGATTTCTCTTTTTGATTGACAGAAGTGGTAGACAATTTGGTCTATTGCTGATGTAGCCTAACAATTCGCGGTGTTTGTCATTTGGAGATACTTTTCTGCACACCTCAGTTGTAAAGTGTGGTTATTTAAATTACTGTAGACTTTGTGTTAGCCTGAACCACTCTGGCTATTCTCCTCTGACCTCAACAAGGCATTTCAGCTGACAGACCTGCTGCTTGCTCAATGTTTTTTGTTTTTCACACCATTTTGTGTAAAATCTGGAGACTCTTGTGCATGAAAATCTCATGAGATCAACAGTAATACTCAAACTAGCATGCCACACTGAGATCATATTTTTTCCCTGTTCTAAAATTTAATGTGACCATTAACTGAAGTTCTTGACCCGCATCTGCATAATTTTATGCATTGTGCTGCTGCAAAATGCTTGGCTGTTTGTATAATTGCATGAATGAGAGGGTTTACATGTCTTCCTATTAAAGTGGCAGAGTTGTACATTTAATTTTTACTTATTAGGGTTTATTTTAGAATTGGGTGTGCTGGAAATCAAATATGCAAATCACCTAACTAAACTTACATTATAGCCTTTAAAGTGGGTTAACCTAGATTGCTTTTAAATACCCACGGTGAGTCATGAACACAATGAGCTAACAAGATATTACAATTTACCAGTATTACCATTATTAATTGTTATTCACATATGACATAGTATGTGTTAATATATGCACTTTGATATCAGCTAAGGAATAAAGCATGCATTAATTGATCGTTATAAACCATTGTATTAATAAACATATTAAAGTATTGCTTAACTGCCCAAACACTAAAATGCTACCATGTTTTTGACTGTAAAGTGTTTCGTTATATTAAAATGTTTCTGTCCGGTTCTGGAAAATCCTAGTAAGTCACATTACAATCATTATTATCTGCTGTATGGGACGTACTTTATAAGGCACATATAAAGATCTTTCGGTGATTTTTCAGCTATTTAACAACAAAAGCCTAGCAAGTTTTTTTTCCCCAATCAAGTCTATAGTCAAAAATGAAACAAATGTGTGTTCTAACATTAATATTTCATCCATATAGCAAGAATTTAAGAAATACTTAATACTTTTGAGAGGTAAACTTATGGTTGTAAAATAATAGTCAAAGGCAGGCCTACTTTTGGAAGTGTAGTGTCTCATAGAGGCTGCCATTTCGTATTCAGATCACATGACCAGAATACCCAGACTTGATAGGCTTATAAGAATTGCTAGGTTTTTCTTGACAAGAAATACACTATATTGCCAAAAGAATTGAGACACCCCTCCAAATCATTGAATTCAGGTGTTCCAATCACTTCCATGGCCGCAGGTGTATAAAATCAGGCACCTAGGCCTGCAGACTGCTTCTACAAACATTTGTGAAAGAATGGGTCGCTCTCAGGAACTCAGTAAATTCAAACATGGTACTGTGATAGGATGCCACCTGTGCAATAAGTCTAGTTGTGAAATTTCCTCGCTACTTAATGTTCAATGGCTAATTATTATTGGTATCATAACAAAGTCGAAGTAATTGGGAACAACAGCAATGCAGCCATGGACTGGTAGGCCGCATAAAATAACAGAACGGAAACAACGCATGCTGAAGTACACCATGTGAAGAAGTCACCAACTGTCTGCAGAGTCAATAGCTACGGACCTCCAAACTTCATGTGGCCTTCAGATTAGCTCAAGAACAGTGGAGGAAAGCCTCATGGAATGGGTTTCCTTGACTGAGCGGCTGCATCCAAAGCTTGCATCACCAAGTGGA
This sequence comes from Chrysichthys thysi, assembly GCA_030068315.1. Lineage (NCBI taxonomy): Eukaryota > Metazoa > Chordata > Actinopteri > Siluriformes > Claroteidae > Chrysichthys > Chrysichthys thysi. The sequence continues at coordinate 14,834,124 of JAQLOM010000035.1, forward strand.
ATGCAAAGCGTCAGATGCAGTGATGTAAAGCACGTTGCCACTGGCCTCTAGAGCAGAGGAGACGTGTTCACTGGAGTGACGAATCATGTTCCTCTGTCTGCCAATCCGATGGCTGAGTCTGGGTTAGACGGTTGCCAGGAGAATAGTACTTGCCTGACTGCATTGTGCCAAATGTAAAGTTTGGTGGAGGAGGGATTATAGTGTGGGGTTGTTTTTCAGGGGTTGGGCTTGGCCCTTTAGTTCCAGTGAAAGGAATTCTTAATGCTGCAGCAGACAGACATTTGGCACAATTTCATGCTCCCAACTTTGTGGGAACAGTTTGGGGATGGGCCTTCCAGCTCCAACATGACTGTGCGCCAGTGCACAAAGCAAGGTCCATAAGGACATGGATGAGCGAGTTTGGTTTGGAGGAGCTTGAGTGGCCTGCCCACAGCCTTGAACTCAACCTAAGAGAACAGCTTTGGGATGAATTAATGAGGAGACTGCGAGCCACGCCTTCTCATTCCAACAACAGTGCAGTGATGAAACAAACTGGAATTTACTGATTTTACACGCAGATGAATAGTGGGGTGCATGAGAGAGTTTAGCTTTTTCCTAAGATTATATCCCTTAAAATCCTCAAAGTAATATATATAAGTTAAATACCACTCATGTTAAATTTGTTAGTTTCTTTATTCAACTCCTGCTACATACTGTATGGCTTCTTCATTCTAAATTGCACTCACACAGCAGGCCTGCAAAATAAGTATGACCTTAGCCCTCTCACTCACTTTGCATTGATAAAACTGATGCTGCAGTGAAAGTAAAGGGCCAAATTACTTCCCTACTTCAAAGAAGTATGTCAGCTTTAGTGTGCTCCTCTTTCACTTCATCAGCTCTTACTGTGGCCCTGGCTTTGTTTCCTGTTTTCAGGGGAGAGAGTTCCTTTAAGAGCAATTTCAGCTCAAACTGACTGAATGGTGTCAAACCATCATTCTCGAGGAAGCTGAGAAAAGATGTATTAAAAAAGGCAGCAGGGGTTTTTTTTTGGTTTAAAATAACTATCCTTTTTTTTTTTTTTTTTTTTACATATATAAGCAGAGGAAGCTTTATTTACACATCTCCAATGAATTGCTCTCTAAAAGTAAATAATGATCATATTATCCCTATTTATTATTGCCATATCTATAAGGCCCTGGAGCAGTGGTGCATTCTCAATACAGCCTACATGAGATATATGATAAGATATGAGGAACAATAATATTCACATTAGCAAAGATTCATGAGCCTGTTATAGAGGCGAGGTTCCCTTTAGCAACCAGAAGAGTCAAGGAGAAAATACAATGCAATCTCCTCTCATTAGTCCAAATAAGAATGTGCATATGCTGTAATCCGAAATGAATAATGATGATAGTATCCGTCTAGGCTTATTATTGTAGCCATTACCAGCTCAGAAGATTAACCCATCCCTGAATACTAATTTAACAATTCTTCACTACTTAGTAAAATAAAACAATTCTGCACTATTTAGATAACAGCCCATGATATTTTGTGTCTTTTATACCTTAAGTTCTTAAATAGCTAAGTAAGTTGTGTTTTTATAAGAGATATACCATGATTGCATTTTAATCTAGTAATGATTTATTCTTTATTAAATAGTTCTATACACCATCTTCTCGTTTTTTTCCTTCATATGATACTGCTTCCCACTACTTACAGAACTATATTATTGTGAGAAATCATTGAGCTATGGTTGGTATCTTACAGGAAAAGTTCCTAGAGGTCACTACTGGAGTGCATCTGAGCTCTGTATTGGGTCCAAGATTGTTCACCTTCTACATTAATGACACTGGATTCTTACTGTGGATTGCACTTTTATGCTAATGACACAGTCTTTCGTTGCATGTCCTCTGCGAATCAGGCCATGTGTGACTAGCAAAATGCTTTTAACGCCATTCAAATTGACCTAAAAAAAAAAACAATAAAAAACAAAACAAACCAAAAAAACATATAGATTCAATTAAGTCTGCACTTCACTGTTGGTCCACTTATCATTTTACATGATAAGTAATTGATGTAGAATTTTTCTTGTAGATTCGGCTGCTCGGTGTGAAGATACAAATATTTTTCACTATTTTTCACTTGGCAATTAAAAATTCCAACGGTAATTATTATTTTAGTGTAGTAAATTAGAACAACATGTCACGTATTCCCCCCTCATGCCATGTTCTGCACCTCTAAGTACAACTCGCAGCATGTGCATTTACATTTTATTCTTTATTTATGTTTCTACTTTATGTATTTGTTAGAGTGTTGAGACAGACAGCACACATTAATTTCTGTTTAAATCAATCTCTTAAAGCCATTTTTTTTTTAAATTTCACTTGAGGTACCTCAGGTTTGAGCTTTTCTCATCTGTTAACCAGCACATGTAGTCATGTGGATTATTAATTGACTGGTGCTAAAAGCTCCAAAATGCCTCGCCAAGCTTAAAAATGGTTTGTTTGACAGAAGCAACACTGGAAAGTCCAAGGAGCTCAGTGCCAATCTGAGAAAGAGGATCATGGATTTACACAACCCAGGAATGTCTCTTGAAGCCGTTTATAAACAACTTAAAATTCAATTATTATTAACTGAATTTAAATATCTTTACGGAAGTAGGTATAAACTTCTCTTTATTCAGTACAGCGTGTCTCTTAAAATGAGTGGAGATGTGCTGAAGGAAAATAGGTCGCTGTTTACCTGCTGCTGTCTTCTAATTTATATAACCACTATGGTAAAGTAACTGTTTTCTAGTAAATCTCAGCTGCAGTAGTCATGTTCAGAAAACGAGACAAATTAAAATGGGATTCATGTAGTTTGCTAAATGGTTCCCAATTCTATTTAACATCCATTTATCCTATTCATCTTATCTTGATGATCTTATCTTTTTTCTCACGCACTCATCTTCTGCCGCTTAGTCCCATTCAGGGGCGGGGGGCAGGGGGCAGGAGCCATTCACAGCTGACTTCGGGCGAGAGGCAGGGTACAAACTGGGCAGTTCGCCATTTCACTGCAGGGCCAACATACAGAGACAAACAATCATTCACACTCACAATCACACCTATGAGCAATTTAGAGTAGCCAATTAGCCTAATCCCCTCTGTGCATGTCTTTGGACTGTGGGAGGAAACTGGAGTACCTGGAGGAAACCCATGCAGACACAGGGAGAACATGCAAACTCCACGCAGAAAGGCGCACAGGTCAACCCCAGGGATCAAGCCCAGGACCTCCTTGCTGTGAGGCAACAGTGTTAACCACCACACCACCATTCCATCCCTATCTTTTTCATATTTAGTTAAATAGACAGCTAGCATATACCCATCTTACAAATCTCAGCTAAATAATACTGATGCCACTCATCACAGGGGTTTGTTGGAAGCATAGACTCTCTGGTTGAACTTCTAGGTGCAGTTTTCTGCTGACATGCGCAAAAAATCCATATACGCTATTCAGTTAATTAAAATCTCCTGTCAAACAGTCACATGCACTGTATTTATGTCCATAATTTTACTCTTACCCAGTCAGATATTACTTTAATCAATTCCAAATTTCAAATTTCCAGTTCCGTGCAGACCTCTAGGCGGTTGTTTTTGAGACTTAATGGTCAATGGTCTCTGTTCAGTCACGCAGTTGAAACGACAATGGCGAAACACTCTACCTTTAAAAGTTTCTACTTAAAAGTAGGTGATTCTGATCAGCCAAACTGAGACAGAAATAAACGTGTTTATATGACTGAGACATATGATAACCTGGCCCAGTCACAAAGAAGCCGAAATGTTATACATTTGTGAATATAAATTGTAAGGTAGCATTTCAGTGCTTCTTTAAATATGTTTCATTCTTGTTTAAACAAAGACAAATAAAAGTAAAATAAAATGTAAATAATTAAACAAATAAAAAAATATTTCTGGTGGAAGAAAATTGTCTTATTCACACGCTTTTTTTTTGCAGTCATAGACTTGCTGACTATTTAATTTATGTTTCATTAAATGTTGCCTGTATGCAAAAAATGTTAATTAAATCTTAATTTTACTTGATTGTGTCATTCCTTCCTAAACTTTCAGTGAATTTTTGCAGCAGAAGTAATCAAAATGTAACCGGAACTGTACATTGTTAAACTGAATTGCTCCCAGACTGGCGCCAAAAATTCCTAGGGAATTCTTCTCTGACAATTTGTGCAGATTTTTCAGCTGCACTTTTCATACTGCAAATCTCCCATTCTACCAAATCCCAAAGGTGTTCTATTGGATTCAGATCTGGTGCCTGAGAAGGCCACTGAAGAGCTCTGAATTCTTTGTCATGTTCATGAATCCAGTTTGATGACTTTTACTTTGTGACATGGTGCATTATCTTGCTGGAATTAGTCATTAGAAGATGGGTAAATAGTGTCCATGAAGGAATGCACATGGTCAAAATAACCATGCACATTATTCAAAATAATGACTGATTGGTATTAACATGCCCTAGAGTTTCCAAGAGAACATTCCCCACACCATTACACCACCTCCACACTAAACTGCTGGACAATTGAGCAAGATGCTTAACTGCTCAGTTGTATAAATTAGACAAAATATAAGTTGGTTTGGATAAGGGCATCTACAAAATGCTATAAATGAAAATCAAAACCCGACATGGTCTGTTGTTGTAGCCCATATACCTCAGGGTTTGATGAGTTGTGGATTTTGAAATGTTTTTCCACTCACTATGATTGTACAGAGTGATTATCTGATATACTGTAGCCTTTCTGTCAGCTTGAATTAGACTGGCCATTTCTGTTGACCTCTCATCAAAATCGGTCACATATCTCTCACACACACACACACACACACACACACACACACACACACACACACACACACACACACACACACACAC
>JAQLOM010000035.1:14997119-15007773 GCA_030068315.1 Chrysichthys thysi
ACTTCTGCCCTTAGTCTAGCTTCCACTACTCTTTCCCATAACTTCATTGTACGGCTCATCAACTTTATTCCTCTGTAGTTGCTCTGTAGCTCTGCACGTCTCCCTTTTTCTTAAAAATTGGCACCAGCACACTTCTCCATTCCTCAGGCATCCTCTCACTCTCTAAGATCTCATTGAACTTGGTCATAAACTCTACTGCTACCTCTCCTAGACACTTCCATACCTCCACAGGTATATCATCAGAACCAACTGCCTTTCCACTCTTCATCCTCTTCAATGCCCTCCTCACTTCACCTTTACTAATCTTTGCTACTCCCTGTTCCACAACAGTCACCTCTTCTACTCTTCGTTCTCTCTTGTTTTCCTCATGCATCAACTCTTCAAAGTACTCTTTCCATCTTCCAATCACACTTCTGGTACCTGTCAAGACATTTCCATCTCTATCCTTGATCACTCTAACCTGCTGCACGTCCTTCCTGTCTCTATCTCTCTGCTTTACCAATCTGGATAAACCAGTCTCACATATACCCTACCAGTCAAAGTTTTTTTGCATGCACTAAGATTTTTTACATTTTCAATGTTACTCACTTTCTTCTACAGCCTCAGAAAAAAAAAACCCAAGACACTCAGACTGCTCAAAAGTTGCTTTCTGGCAGATATGCAACTCTTTAGCCTTGACTCCCCTAGTCATTTATACCCAGTTGAAGGATAGTCTACAATTTGACTATGCCATTATCACCCAACCAGTTAACAGGATGTCTGTACTCTTACATACTATTTCCATGTTTTAAAGGATGTTTTACTTGGCTTATATTTTCATCTGTAGTTGTTCACTCAACAACTTTCTAATGCTTAGCAATAAGAAATGTGACGTTTATGAAATAAATGGAAAAGTAGCAAAAAACCTGTGTGCAAAAATTTTGACTAGTAGTGTGGGCCAAGATGATTGACACCCCTAAGGAAAATGATAAATGAATGCAATCAAATTCCCATCCTCAAAAATGTTCCTCTTAAATTGCTCTTTTTTTTTTTTTTTACTAAATTGTTGCATTTAGCTAAATATTAGATAGAACCCATAAAAATAGCTTTTATAACTCTTTAAAGGGTGTTTCACACAAAAGAAACAGTTGATTGTTGACCTGCATAAATCAGACAATCCATATACAGAAACCCACACAGGTAGGGGACAAATAAACCAAAGCAACTTTGTAAGGTGTTGGGCAACTAAAAGCCAGCAGAGCATCTTGTTATTGATTCTTAGGAACTGTACTGGAGGGATGAACATTATTGTTATATACCGTAATTTCTGGACTATAAGCCGCTACTTTTTTCCCCACACTTTGAACCCTGCGGTTTATACACCAATGCGGCTTATCTATAGATTTTTCTTCACTAACTGCCATCGGGGGGCGCTAAAACGTGAAAGGCACAACAGATCAATGCACAGAAGAAGACATTACCAGTAGTTTTTGGCACTTGACGCAAGAAGCATGACACGCACATTAAGGTATGTAAATAAACATTTGTAAAATCTTTCTTGAGTAAATATCTCATTTCACAACGTATATATCTGCGGCTTATAGTCTGGTGCGGCTAATATGTGTAAAAATATTATTTTCTTTTAAAATATAGTGGGTGCGGCATATATTCTGATGCGCTCTGTAGTCTGGAAATTACAGTATACAGAAATAACAGCTATACTGTACTTCAAAATGTATGTATTGTAGTGGCTTTCTCTGATTCTAGAATTGAATGCTAGATTTGAACTTTGAAAATTTGTGATCTGAATATGCAGGAGCTTGAAATGCTCTGCATGGAGGTGTGGGCCAAGGTTCCTCTATATATGTCACCAACAGACATAACAGAAAGAAACTCCGTACAGTTACTGTCTCTAGTTTAGGCTTCACCAAATTCTTAATTGTTTGAATGCCATTAATTTGTGCATTTTATGTAATTACTTATTTAATTGTTTTGCTCATTTTCCTCACGCTTCTGGAGTTGATAGTAATTTTCGAATACATGTGTTAGATATTCTAATTTTCTAAAACATGCATTGTACCGGGATGTCTTCATAGATGAGCCTAAGCCTCCAGGGCCTGTGGAACTAGACATGAATGTACCAGGCACTGTGACAATCACATGGGAGGCCTCACCTGATGAAAAACGTGATGATCGTCTGCACTACATGGTGACCAAGAGGGACTCGGTTAAGCAAACCTGGCACACAGTGGCTGATGGCATCTTCAATAACAGGTTCACAGCCTGCAACATCATGCCAGGGAGAGAGTACCAATTCCGTGTCTATGCCAAAAATGACATGGGACAATCTGCCCCCTCTGAATCTCCAAAGTGGCTGACTACTGGGAAGAAAGGTTAGTAATGATGACATATGCAATGTTGAGTAATATTACAGCTCTCTTTAATACTTTTCTAAATTAAATCTAATTTTCTAGGCTGTGATAAGTTGAGAATTTGGTAATTTTCTGAATCCAGCCTTCTATTGTCTGGTAAAGCTGGAGCCAATCCCAGTTGGCTTTGGGTGAGAGACAGAGTACACCCTGGGCAAGATGATAATCCATCACGGGGCTATCACAAACAACGATTCACACTCACATGCACACCTGTTGGTGATTTAGAGTAGCCGCTTGACCGAATTTGCATGTCTTTGAGTTGTGGGAGGTAAACGGTACACTTAGAGGAAGAATACACATGTAGCCACAGGCAAAACATGCAAACTCCACAGAGAAAGGCCCCATGTGGCCAGCAGGTTAAAATCCAGAAACTTCTTGCTGTGAAGCAACAGTGCTACCCATTGCACCACTGCACCACCACGCCAGTGACGCCACCCGATTTTCAGTATCAGTAAAAAAAAAACCTGAAATAAATCATTCATATTAAAGGATGACGTCTCGGAGATTGTTTGCACAATACTCAGTTGTACATGCCTTATGTAGTGCTCTGAAGCCCTAGGGCAACAGAAGGTAAGCTACTGCTGCCCACAGTGCTGCAAGACAGTTTTTTACACTCATCTAAATATTAGTTAATAAAAATATTCCCCGAATGTTAGCCATGTACAAACAGGTGACAAATTAAATGAAACACTCTGGCTTTGTTTTGCTCTGTAGGCATTTTCATGCCATGGTCTGGGTTCATATCTCCCTTTATAATACTTTTCCACCAGACAGTGTGGTACGGCATATGAAGCTCAGCTCAACAAATTGTCTATAATCCTCCACATGGTCGCTATTTCCACCAAGCCGGACGTGACAAACATAAATACCTATGCTTAATTTGGTTGCCTTTCTTACCCAGGTACCATGAGAGCTGAGCCAGGAGATATGAGCATGTGCAGGAAATAAAATGCTGCAGACCAACAATTAATCAAACAGTCACACTCCTCTGTGTGACTCTCCTGATTAATGCCTCTGGCTTGCTCCTCTACAAGCCCAGAAATGTTAAGTAGTAGTTTAATGTCTGCCAAAGTTTTTCACTCCTTTCAAAAGTCCTCTGGCAAGTTTATGTTTCAGAATAATTTAAATGTATTTACCCACCGCAACCTTTTTTTGTCCCTATGCATCTTTATCTTATTTTTCAGTCTGACTAAAGTGCACTCTTCTAGCTGGGGCTAATTTCTAATGGTTTCCTATTTGCTTTGTTTGCACTCTACGTGGTATATAACGTAATGGGATTGAATGTTTACCTAGTGCCCTAATGAGCAATGTAAAAGGACATCTCATGCTTACTTTCATTGTACAAGAGTGCCAACAAATGACCTATGTTCCTGGTTTCTTTTTGAAAATTTTTGACCTCATTTTTGAGAAGTATTTGTTTACTGTCAAGCCACTGCATGATAAGGATGTAATCAAATGCTAATACATTATTATGAATGAACAGTTGATGTGTTCTAAATGGAAACAAATACAGATATCAATAGGAGGTGCACCATTGCGCGATTTTGTGTGAGAAGGATTCATAGTACTGGGCTCCTAAGGAAAGTAACAAAAATGTCACCCAAGCAGGAGGTTTTTACTTTCATGTGGGCACTAGTGAGTTGTCAGACAAAGAAAGATCACTCCGTGTGATGTAGTTACATTTTTCATTTATGATATGTTGACAGGGCTGGCATTTTTAGCTGTGTTTTTTTTTCCCCCTCAGCATTTCCTACTGCTTCCTGGGGCATAGTGGTAGGGTTTATATTTAATTTACAAAGGTCTCATTCACTTCAGGTTTAAATTCAAATACAGATACAGTACCAGTCAAAATTTTGGACACACTTTCATTTTTTGTTACTTAAAAGACACTTCATATCTTAAAGTAATGGTGGACTGTCGTTTCTTTTTACTTAGGATTATTTCCTGTATACTAACACTGCCTTGACAAAAACCCAAATGATAGTCTCAAGTGCATTAAGTAGGCAAGAACCCTTGACAAGGCACCTGTTAACTGAAACACATTCCCGGTGACTACCACAGGAAGCTTTTTAAGATAATACCAACAATGTGCAAAGTTTTCATCTAGATAAACGGTGGCTACTTTAAAGAATCTAAAATATGAAACATTTTGTTGTTAACACTTTTATTTTTCAGTACATAGGTTCATATGTGCCATATGTGTTATTCATACATTTGATTTCTTATGTATCGCTCTATGTAGAAACATAGAAAACAGTCAAAATAAAGAAAAACTTTTGAGTGAGTAGGTGTATCCAAATATTTGCCTGGCAATGTAGAAATATTTGTCTCATATTGAATTGCAGTTGCCTTGTGTTACAAACATAACACCTGACATCCTCCTGAGCATCTGCTTGTTCTTTCACAGCTAGAGTTATGTGATAAGAAACAGACATGTGTACTCAACCAGGATATGAGCAGTCCAGGGTTTGCATTTGTTCAGTCCCAGTGAGCCGTGGAGAATGTCAGTTTTACCGAAAAGTGGGTGTGGGCCCAACCGAGATTATTATAACCCCAGGCACAGGGCTTACTGAATGGTTTGATGAGTATTTAAATGTTAATCATATGCTATGATGCACTGAAGTTCTTCTGGAGGTTTGTGGTGATCCAGCGCCTTCCAAAATCTCTTTATGTTAGTTTTGCTTTAATGAGTGGTTTTGTCTTTATTAACAGTTGAGATATTAACAGTTGTCTTTACAGGTAGTTCCATCATGTGTTTCATGTTTCTCCTTTAGAGAAGTACATGTTAACCCCTCCTGAGTCAAAACCCTGCAACCTGGACAGTCCTCCGAAGTTCCTAGTCCCCTTGAAACTGCACGCAGCTCCACAAGGATACGAGTGCTACATGAGCTGTGCTGTGAGAGGCAACCCCACCCCACATGTCACCTGGTACCACAACAACATCAGTCTCAACACAGACACCAACTACTACATCACCAACACATGTGGTGTCTGCTCCATGCTCATCCTGATGGTGGGTCCCAAAGACATAGGAGAGTTTAAGGTCATTGCAGAAAACCCATTAGGGAGAGCAGAGTGCTCCACCAAGCTGACAGTCAGAGGTAAGTTAAGTCTCCATTTCTCTCTACATGTTACAGCTTACTGCACCTCAAACCCATCTTCTTGAAGTAGATGAGCAAAGGTCTGTCTCACCACACAGAAGCAATATATTCACAGAGTTGTATCCATCGGTACACAATATATTATAACTAACTATAATGAAAGGTAGTGAAGGCCTTTTCTGACATCGTTCGTATTGCAACAAATTACATCTTGGCAAGTGGAAATATCTTGAAGATGCTTAAATTTAGCTAGTATTTACTATTTTAAGTTTTCAGTAAACCAAAGATAAACCAATTAAGCCACTAAACCAATTAAGCTTGTTTCTAGCCATTTTTGTATGCTGAAATGCTATTCTTCTGTTGGCAGAATTGATCATTTATATCTAGAAAGCAGCAAAATTAAGTATTGAAAGAAAACAGCTTGAAATTAGAATTTTTTTTATAAAAACAGGTTTAACAATCTTTTATTTGGTCTATTGTAATCGTATAATTGAAAATACTAGATACATACATTTTTTTTTCAGTGTTGAGATAGGGGGAAAATGAAAACTTCCTGGAAACATACACTGCAAAAATATCTTGAATATGGGCAAATATATTTAATATATTTTATGTTTATTATTCTAAAACAAATGTGATATTAATCATTATGTTCTGACACTTTTATTCATTTCAAGCTTTAACTTGTCATATTCTATTAGCAGATATTTTGCTTCATTCAAAAAATGCTTACAATTGGAGATAAAAATCTGGCAATAGAAAAAAAAAAGTCAAAGTCCATATTAAACTGGTGTTATATTCATATTAGAGGTTTATTGTAATCCTATAACAGAAAATGGATAGAACTAAATAAAAGATTTTCACTTGCTAAGGTGTGTTTTTCACAACACTTCACTCACTGTTTCTGTCTATTTGTCTGGTACAAATTTTGTAATCAATTTTTAACCCACTCCCATTGAACTTTCATTACCCAGTAAGGAAAGTGTTTTTAAATTTCACAGAAATGAAATTTTTATGAAGATTATTTGTAGTGTGTTTCAAAGAGACTATGTTGTTTCAGGATTTGTGTTTTTTATATTATGGTGGTGATCAAGTAACCACAACATAAATGCTCATTTAATTCTTTTCATCTAGTTAATCACTTTTATATTTGTTTGGTCTGAACAGTGACACTGAGATGATGATGTTAAATTTAGCAACTGGGAGAATTTGGGTTAAAAGTGAAATTCATTGAGTGCAAGTACAATAAAAATACAAGTGCAATGCTTAAATAATGATTTTCTCCCCCCAGAATAAAGCCATGGCTGGAAAAAGGCAAAAAGAAAGTCTTCAGCTTTACATCTTTATAATTATCTTGATGTCATTTTGATTAATTATTGGTTTGGTTAATTGCAGAAGTAACAAGTACAATTGACAAGTGACGTCTTCAGTATTCTGTGTTTTGCATACAGTGTATTTCCATGAGGCTGTTATTGCTGATGTAAGCTGCTGTGGATTTACATTATACCTGATATTCAATCACCACAATCAAAAGCTATTTTCTTTTCCTTTGATTAGTTTTCATGCTAAAGTTTGTATAGTTTTGCTAAAGCATTTGATACTTGCTGTTTATTTACTTTTATGCCAAGAACCCAAAATTATTTATTTTGTAATGACTGTAATTTGTTTGCTTGATTCCAATCCTGATGCACTATTGTTTGCACTCTGAAACACTGCTGTAAATTTTAACAGTATTTGAATGGCAGCTAGGGTTGACAGCAAAACATATTTACAGTAAAGTAGTGCAATAATTTAACATTCTATAAAACATTTATGTGATGCTCACTATAGTTGATCTGAAGGATAAGGGGTTTCGCCCATCCATGCCAACACTGCGATTTGAACACATAGCTTTCAGAACCATAGTCAATACTTTACACATTGAGCCAACACAACAACAATGCAGCTCGCTTGCATTGATTCAACTACTGCTAACTCTGAATTAACTCCATTGAGAGTTTGCATTGAATCAATGCAAAGCGATTGTGCAAGTTGTGGTAGCTCAGTGATTAAGGCTTTGTGTCATGAAGCAGATGGTCATATGGTCAACTCCCAGGCCTGTCCACCTACCTTGATTAGATGCCTTAGCAAGACTCTCCAGCTCAGTTGTATCCTGTACCAAGCAAATGTGAAAAGTCATTTTAAACTACGCAACAGTACTTTACTGAAAATATGTTTTAGCATGAATTTAGAATTTTACAGTCATTAACAGCAAGCAAGTTTACCGTATTTTACTAGTGACCCAAGCTGCCAGTAAATTACTATAAAAATTCACAGCAATTTTTTAGAATGTGCATATACTGACCACAGGGGGGAACATTACAGAGAGGATTTGAAGCAACATACAGTATTAGCTTAAATGATGAAAAGGAACTTGGCATGAATAAATGATAAATTATATTTGAAGAGTTGGTGGAATATTTACTGTAAGTTAATAAATGAACCGAATTTCTTTGTAGCATCATAAGCTACCTGTGCATCAGCAAACAACTAATCAGTGTTATAGTTATCATTTTCCTGCCTGTTGTCTTCGCCAAATACAAGCATGCATACTGTTGTTATGTACTCTATTACAGTAATGCATTGCTATTAATACATATGCAATAAAATTCAGAACAGAAGACCTCAACAAAATGATCCCTTCTTAACTTTCTGTCTCATAAAGGCAAAGCACTAAAACAGCCTGTTATTTTGGTCAGGATCTTTCACTCACTAACCTTAAAAGGAGTCATATGGCCAGACTCAGTGATCAGCCTATACATCATCAGCTCAAGCATATGGTGTCACAGTAAAGCACTAAAGCATGATTTGCACTTGCCTCACCCTGGTCTATATATGGATGCAAAGTCACATCTCATTTACACTGAGCGCATCCACCCTGGGTAATTCAGTGCCAGTTTGTTAATGAAGCTATAGACTGAAAGTCAGTATCCAAGTGCTCACGTGGAAACAACAACCACTTTTCAGCCCATCAACAAAGATTTGTCAAATCACATCTTGGTTAAAGCACAGCCACCGTAACGTTTGTCAGTCTAAAACAAATACCTTTTATATTTACTTATTCAGACCTGCAACACCGAGAATATCCATTTTTATAAAGTTTCTTCTTCCGGGGTTTTTTGATTAGTTACACTTTTCTATTTTCTATTAGCTACAATACGGTATGCACTCCATTACTCCCACCCAAGTCACACACATGCATACCTTTTTACTAGTCGTTTTCTCAGAAGTGAGTTACAGTCCAGCCCCTCATGTTCTCCCATCAGCAAGTGCTGAACATTACCTCTTAGAATGCCAGTGATGCACTTTTGAAGGCTTAGTTTATAAAGCCCTCTCTAAAGCATTCTGCACTCTGAACCTCCGTCTCTAGGGAGGAGTTACTGTACACATCCCCTTCCGCACTCTCTGCTGTGACCAATAATTTAGGGTAAGTCTATCCTTTCTTCATTTTCACCATTCAAGCATCAAGAATACTGCAGGGAACGTTTTACACAGGATTTACAGTATCGGTCAAAGGTTTGGACACACGTATTCACTCCTTCATAAGTATTTCTTTCTTCTGACTATTTTCTCCATTGCAAAATAATACTGAAGACACGTAAGTGATTAAATAACGCATATGAAATTATGTGTTGCACTGATGACAGCTTTGCATACTATTGGCATGAGGTGGTCAACTGGAATGCTTTTCAGTTAACAGGAGTGTCTACGCAAAAGTTAATTCGTGGAATTTCTTGCCTTCTTAATGTGTTTGAGACCATCAGTTGTATTGAGTCGAGGTAGTGTTAGTGTACAGTAAACAGCCATATTTGACAACTGTAGTAATCCATATTACGTCAAGAACTGCTCAACTAATTAAATAGAAACAACATCCCATCCTTACTTTAAGACATGAAGTGTCTTTATGTAATAAAAATAAAGAAATCCATTAAATTAGAAGGTGCTTACAACACGCAGGTGGGCAAATGTATTGGAAAGACTACACAAAATAAGCTATCTTCACCTCTCTGGTATCAAGGTCGACCAGAGAGGTGGGAATAATGTAGTATTATGACATGGATTGTGCAAAGATTTTGTTGCTGATGATCCCAAATGTGTGAAACTTTTATCTAAAATGTACCCATTTAAAAGCATTTATACATCATCCCCAGTGCATATTTTTAGCACTCTCAGTTCACTGATGAACATCATAACAACATTTTAAGTGCAAAGAAATTGCACCTGCCATAAAATAGACAATTACCTGGCTGATTAGAGACCCTTCATTAATGTTTTAAGGACCGCGTATATAGATCAGTTGAGCTCCAGCCTCACTGAAGGAGCATTAGAAGCAGAATTCACGATTCATGCCCGAAAGAAATACATTTCAGAAAGCTCAAGAGAGATAACTGATAGGGCATAAATTAGTCATGACAGTTTTATTACTAACTAAAATAAGGCATTCATTATTTAAAAGTCAAGATTTTTTTACTTTATAAGGTTGTTTCAGTTGTATGAAAAGAAGTATTCAGAAAAGGACTAAATGATACAGGGTTGGTATTTAAAAAGTTTTGATTTTTGATTCGTGTGTGTATGTGTGTGTGTGTGTGTTGACTGAGGATCATTGTGTTATATTAGTAACCACTATCTAAGGGATGAGACAATAATCTGAATAAATGAATATAAAAGCCAGAGGAAAGAAAGGTACATCACTGTGATTTTAACTACGTTAGATACTTGTACCCTAGAGCAGTATGGTAGTGTTGCAGCCTCACAGCTTCATGGTCCCTGGTCCCTGATCTTGAGCCCAGGTTCATTTGTCTTCCCAGTGTCTGCATGGTTTTCCTCTGAGTTCTCCCCACGTCCCAAAAACATCCCAGCACACTAAACTGGTGTGAATGAGCTTAAAGTGAAGGAGTCATGCACTGGACTTGAATCTTATCCAAGTTGCATTGCCACATCACACACAGGGTTCCTGAGATCCTGAGGCTCTGTATCCACTGTGACCCTGACCGGGATAAAGCAGTTACTAAAGAGGAATGAATATATGGGAAACCTTTTTAGAATGATTTATTTATATAAATTATGCTCTTTATATATATATATATATATATATATATATAT
>JAQLOM010000035.1:15022829-15032875 GCA_030068315.1 Chrysichthys thysi
CACAACCTCAAACAGTCACACTCCAAACTCCACTATGGCCAAGACCAAAGAGCTGTCAAAGGACACCAGAAACAAAATTGTAGACCTGCACCAGGCTAAAAATACTTTTTTGCCCCACTGTATATATATAACATTTCTTTTTCATTAATATTTTCTAAATGTCATTCACAGTCAAACCAAATTTCACTGATCGAAAAATGAAGAGCTTTATGGTGGTGAGAGCTGGACAGTCTGCTCGAGTCAACATTCATTTTGAGGTATAACAAAATATATGAAAGGACAAATAATAAAATTATGACTATGTCATTCTTTCTATATAAAATGGAAAATTGTTGGGGGAAATAAATCTAATCAACAGGCTTCTCCAATGCCCGCTATAACCTGGCTCAAAGATGGAATGCCTCTATGTAAACATGTGACTGTAAGTAACACAGAAGGCACATCTCAGCTCCTGATTCCATCGGCAGAGCGCT
Source organism: Chrysichthys thysi (assembly GCA_030068315.1). Lineage (NCBI taxonomy): Eukaryota > Metazoa > Chordata > Actinopteri > Siluriformes > Claroteidae > Chrysichthys > Chrysichthys thysi. Next base: position 15,023,303 of record JAQLOM010000035.1, read on the forward strand.
CTGATACAGGAGTTTACACCATTATAGTCAAGAACATGCTGGGCCAGGAGACCTTCTCTACTGAGATTAGAGTCACAGGTAAGATATTATAATGAATAGGCAACATACTGAGTAAACCACTTAAGGGTGGATAAAATGCTCCTTGATAAGAGCAGACTAAAAAATGTCAAAGCCCCTTGTATTTAATATATCTAGAAACGATCAAAAGCAAAAGCCAGGAAATTCTGAGTCGAAGAGAGCAATTTGCCTTGCTCTTTGGGTTGAATGAACAGTGCTAATGTCTCCTCTTTCAACAAGGCCAATCTTGGGCATCTGTGAGCTTCTCTCCCACTTGCTAGGTCTTCCCTAATGCATGACGGCTACCGACTGGGCAGGCTAAAGGCTGGCATGTGTTATGGAGACAGCAGGTGCTAATCTTTACCCTTCCCAGGTGATAACTGTTGTGGAATAAGGGTGAGCTTGCTAATGGGTGGGCACCGATAAATGATCTGACGGAGAGAAAATAGGAGGAGAGAAGAAAGTAGGAAAATGGTTTGTGCAATATGATTTAAGTGCCATGTCTTGTGGCACTAAATCAAGATGACAATACTTGGTGAGATGATCACACATCTGTGGGGCTTAAACAATACTGCCAGTGGTGGCGGCATATCTGTTGCTGCCCGTGGGGCAAATATATCAGCTTTTCAGCAAATCTTCATAATGTCAATCATCATAAACTCTTCATTCACTACTCCATACATTTTACATTCTATTTGTGAATGATCATTTTTGAGTGAACAACGATAAAAAACAAAACAAAACATTTCTATTTGACAGATACAAGCTGATGTTCCACTGATGTGCTCATCTTCCTAGAAACAGTGCAATTACAGTATTGGGCAGTGCTGTCATTGCTCCACATACCTTCATAAAGTAAATATTAAACCTAGTGCTAAAAAATGGGTACAGTATAAAGCACTAACAGAGTCCATTTGGTGTACATGGCCCATGCGTGGGGCAATAAAAAAAAATTGCAAAACTCCTATAACAAGCAAATAATGGAAAATGTATGTGCAGACAGTATATTCATGTTATACGTAACCTATTTCTAACCATTTCTATTGTAAAGTATAGTGCAAAGATTTTAGAGGGCGATTTTTGAGTGGATAATGTCCATGCATCAGAAATATGTGCCTATATTAGTAACCTTGTTTCCCATAAAAATTTCAAGCCAATATCCAGATGTTTTTGTGCTATTTTCAGTGTTTGAGATATTGTTGGGCAGCGAAATTTGCTGATACACTTCATCCTTGGTTAATGATGTTATCCCTCCTGTGGACAAGTTCATAGGAAACATATCTACTACTTCAAAGTCAATTGAACAAAATTAAGTCTAAATCCACTGAAAATGAGCTGCTAGACTGTATGCTGATTGACTCTGTAAATATTGATTATACAGTAGCGTAATCAAGTCAAGTGTGATAACTTCTCAGCATAAAATTTGTTTGAGGTTATGTCAGTATTAATGTCATCCTGCCCCACCATTCTTCCTTTAATAAGCAGGAAAAAGATCTTCCAAGAATCTAATCTGTTAATCATATCTGTTCAGGATGCCAATGCAATTTTTGTCTTTTCTAAAATATTTACATGTATATGCACACATTCAAAAGAGGCACAGGCACATCACGTTTTGAAAGCTTACATGAATCACATAAATAAAAAGCCTGGAATGGATGGAGATGAATGGAATCAGGATGGCGTAAAGCAAATTGAGGCTGTTCAGAAAATGGTAGAAAAGCCTATGTGTCTTTCACACAGATGACCCAAAATCTCCTGGGCCAGTGGAGCTGGAGGAAAATGTCCCTGGCACATTAACTGTCTGTTGGAGCCCATCACCTGATGAGAAGCGAGATGACCGTCTGCACTACATGGTGGCCAAACGTGACTCAGTGAAGCAGACCTGGCACACAGTGGCTGACCGAGTGTTCAACAACAGCTTTACAGCTGTCAACATCATGCCAGGAAGAGAATATAACTTCCGTGTGTATGCCAAAAATGACATTGGGCTCTCTGAACCTTCGGAATCCCCAACATGGGAGCGCGTGTGTAAGAAAGGTAAAGCATTCAGTGTTAATATTAATCACATCACAAATCTCTGCCAAGAAAACAGAGTACGGTAGTTACAAATTTAGGATGTCATGATTAGCATACATAGCTGAACATATATGTACATGTTCACTGCAGAAAAGTTCACTGTCAGTACACCTGAACCCAAGACCTTCAACTTTGAGTCACCACCTACTTTCACGGTTCCCATGAAAACACATACCAGTCCAGAGAAGTATGAGTGTTACATGAGTTGTGCAGTGAGAGGCAATCCTTCCCCCCATGTGACCTGGTACCGCGACAACACCAGTCTCAACACAAATACCAACTATTACATCACCAACACGTGTGGTGTCTGTTCCTTATTGATACTAAGAGTTGGGCCGAAAGACAATGGCGAGTACAAAGTTGTTGCAGAAAATTCTTTAGGCCGTGCTGAGTGTACCACTCAACTCAAAATCAGAGGTAAGTTATGTGAATATATAGCAGAACAAAGGCTAGGGTCAAAAATCGCTATATACAGTGTGTGTTTATTCAGTGCAAGATTGTGCTTTGGATATATTTACTTTTTTTTCTTTTCATTAATGATAGAATGAAGAATCGCTGCCTTGGAGATGTCCAGAGCTTTCTTAAATTCTGTGTTACCTATAATCATTCGATTAAGCAACATATTGCCAGGACTGTTTTATTTAATAGATGCCAAATAAAAGATAATACAAAAAAAAAAAAATTGTTCATTGTGTGTGTTTGTAGACACTTACCGAAAAATACAACATACGAAATAGTTGATATTATACCATATGACAGGTAAACATATATTTGGTTGTATGGTTGTAACATATTATAACTTTAATTTATATAGATTTACGCAAATTACATTATTAAATTATTTTACACTGTTAACAGATTTTCTGAAATTTGTGCTTCACATTTAGAGATTTTTTTGGTAAGAAAAACAACGGAAACGGATAAAATGACATTTAAAAAGGACATCTGTTTTGCATAACCTTAATATGCAGTGTGTAATGATGTGATCCTTTAATGACTCCTGGGATTTGTCTCCTCAATGGTTGAGTATATTTCTGACACTGGACATTGTGTTCAACATGTCAGCTGTAACTAGGGTTTACAATCTTCTATTAATAACTCCTAATATTTTGAAGGAGAACAAGAGCATATACTGATGCTAAAACAGACAGGCAAAGTTAACTCAAGAAAACATTCATGCTGTTGTTGTTATAATATAGACCTTTGTAAACATGTACACAAAAATAAAAGGGCATTGAAAGAGTTGGCAAACTCGTACGTAGGCTATTTAGCTATTTGTATGTAGCTTATTATGGCAATAATTCACACGCCATAATTCACAGTAACTTTGTGACTTAAGTTTTAGGCTTACATGGTTCAATAATCCTGAATTTAGTGCTTATCATTTGCCGTTTTGTCTGGGAAGAGGAATTATCATCAGATTAACAAAAATTAAAGTCAAATAAACATGGGATTTTCATACGTAATGCTAATGTGCAGCGTGTAATTATGGAATCGGACTATGACCCATTCGGCATGTCTTGTGAAAGGTTGAAAACACATGTGACATTGGCTGTCGTGCTTATTACATCAACCATGCTTACAGTTTACAGTCTTCCATTAATAACACCCTATATTCTGCAAGGGAACATGAGCGTCTGCTGCATGATAAAACAGAAATGCAATGAGATGATAGTCGAGGTGGGTGTCAAGGAGACTACAGGCTTTCCATAAATGGTAATCCTGGCTTGTCCTGAGAACCTTTAGGCATTTACAAGGTTTTACGTACATGCTGGCCTTTCTCTGCAACTGAACTATTTAAGACAAATAATCATAGAGTACAGTTTTAAATCTTGAGCACCCTTTGTTTGCTTGTTTGTTCGGAAAATATAAAGTTTGTCTTGGATTTTTAATCGACTTACAAACTATTTTTCCTTCAAAAAAAAAATAATTCAATTTTACAGAAAAAGTGTGCATGTTAGTAAAGAAAGGAACATATTTCATATGACTTGGACAAAAATATAATGAAAGCTGTCAGGAACTAGCTGGAAAATCGGAATCAAATGTGACAATCAAAATTTTTTAAATCAAAGAGCTGTCATGCAAAATGCTGATTAGTTTATTGCCAATTAATTCAGGTTTTGTCGTAATCACTGAAACAAAAAAAAGAATGGTTTGCAGAGAGTTGCACGACTCTGAAAGCATTACACAATCCTGAGCATTGTTTCCTGCTGGACCATGGCCACCTCTTGACCCTGCGTCACCACAGTAATAAATATCATCTTGCACATCAACACTATCAGGTCACGTACATGTCCGCACAGACAATGCCTGCGTTATGTTGGGCTCGAGTGTCAAGCATGTAAACACATTTAATATCTACAGTAACTCTCACAAATATGCTTGCAATGGATTGATCCATTTCCGTATGTATGTATATACAGTTTTAAGAAAGAGCTGCTTGATATAACTCAAACAGAAAATTTTAAAGAATGTGTTACCTAGATTCTTTTTATAAACACATACAACTGAAAAAAAAAACCAAAAAAAAACAAAACATAGCCATATAAATAGTGATCATATACATTTGTGCTGAACTAAGGAATGAATGTTTCTCATCATAAATCACAGCTGAAAATACATGTGTGAAAGTAAAGGCCACTCACTGAATAAACACTAATATATCTGCTGAACATAGTACTGGATATGCCATCATCTGACAAGTGTCAAATGTGATTTACACCTTTTTTCAGCATAGTTTCAGCATACTTGTGTTAGAAAACATCCAGTTTTCTGGTCAAGTCAGTGAGGTTTCCTGTTCCTGGTATGTGTAGATGTATGTGAAGAGGTGCTTTGCAAAGCCTCCTGGTTGCTTTAGGCTGGTTATATCTGTAGACATTGCCATTCCTCTTAATGCATTCTGGTATTATAGGTTGTGCTATATTAGATTTATTTGCTTAGCTAGGTCATTATTTGGTACTTACATAGATAGACTTTGAGTTTATTAACAATATTCTCATATTAAGCCTTTTTTCTATCTTTTTCTTTTCTTTTTTTGGCAAACAGGTAAGTTAACTCTGACACATTTGCATGCTTTGTACATCACATTTCATAATTATTGGGTCTTATAGTACACATGAGGCTCCTGTAGCTGTAGGAATATCAGTCTGGTGCTAAGCATTGGCTCATAGCTATGCTTGTGAATATCACAGAACATATTATTGCTACTTTTTAAAGTTTCAAAATTAAGCATTGGGACATGGAGGGGGTTTTATGTATATTTATACTTTTTATCCAATCCGCCAACCATTCAAATAATACTAATTCCAGGATGATTACCACCCTTAATGAATATTCATTCTCATGCATTAATCATATAGGGCTAATATTATGAGACTAAACGAAAATGTCTCAGGTTATATAACTGCAAGTAAACTGCTGGTGCTTACAGAAGGAGAAAAGGAGTTAAAATTCAGACCATTCCGTTCAGACAATCAATATTCTATCAAAGACAATAAATGCCAGTACAAAAGCTAAAATAGTGAGGATTAAAATCTGTAACTTTAGACTAGCACTGCACAAAACAAAACCACACAATCATTATGGTATAATCAATATGTAGAATATCCTGTATTAATGTAAAAACCCTGTATGGTACAACACAACAAGAAAGTTGATTAAAAAAATAAAAATAAAAAAAACAGCTTTTATGTTGTATTATTTGTATTGTGTTTTGTATTTGTGACAAATATTGTATACAATCAACTTTAAAAGATAAAACAACTGAAACATCTGTAGAATTTTATGTCAGCCCTGGCCTTGCACATCTTGGTGGCTTTCCTCCTCAAAATCCCAGAATTCAGTCCGTTATTAACTTGTTAATAAAATGATAAGTAGAATCAGGTGAGGTAAGTGACCAGAGAAAACATGAAAGTTGAAGGGCAGTGATACTCCAGGACCAGGATTTCGAGCTTATCACTATTTCTTACATGGTATGCACACTGAAAGGTTTTAGATGGAGGATTTCTGTCTATAAAAGCTAATGAAACATTCTTAATTGTATACACTCTTCTACCTTTCCATTAGCTACTTACACAACTAGCATCCTTGCAGATAGAGCCCTCTGTCTATAATTTAAGACCCACATTCTGGCACTCGCTGGCAGTAAAGTGTTGGGGTGGAGAACCTTGCTGATGCTCTGGCATTTGCGAAAGGATTTATTAGCCTTGTGGATACAGAGGAAATGCTGGACTATTAGGTGGAGCAGCAGAGCACTAAGAGGGGAGATCATCTCACTAAGGGTAAGTTCATCACAAGACCACTGTGACTTAGATAAATTAACACTAAAGATTTTTTTCACTGTTTAATTCAGTTTGTGTTGGAAGATTCATACTCAGCCTTCAGAAAAATACAGTGCCGAGTATTAAAACTATGATTTATGGTTTCAGACTTTACAGCATCCATGTAGAGAACAGAAATGTGAAATGTGACAGTTCTTCTAACATTTGTGGTTGGATTTCAATTTGGATAACACAATTAATGCGAATATGACGACTCTGAATAGGAAGTAGTGTATATCATTTAGACCTTCACATGTTTTATTGTCTTTTGAATGTTTGTGTAAACTATACTTTTAGGTTTTTACAAAATATCACGTGTGTATATGTAGCGCAGTCCCCCCAACACACACACACACACACAATTTAAAACACAATTTTAAAGTGAAATAATGTATGTTGATATCTTAGAATGGCATTTCATCAAGTTGGTAAATTGCACATTATTTAGATGTACATTACCCTAAACCACAATATTTCTTTGCCATGTTCACTATAGCATAGAAGCCACTAAACTGCACAGCACAGAGAAAATGCTCAATTAGAGCTTTTCAAAAATGAGTTTTGAAAAGCAAAATACGTAGAATATACTTCTGTCAAAAAGCACAGCTTTTTCTTCTAGAGAATCTTTACATACCTTAAATGATAAAACTCATTTATTATAGAAACGTCCTGCATCAACTTTTATTTATACAATGTAAATTTGTATTAATATGATAATAGGATAAGAATAATATAGTTACAGGAAAATAATCACTCAGGTGGTGTGATGTGGCCCTGATGTAAAGCCCTTATAACATGACAATTTTCTTCTTTATTTTCCAACAATTTTTTGTCGTAAATGTATTATTTTGCAAGTTAGTTCCTGTGATCACTTATATCAGACCATACAACACCTCTGGCCAGATATTCCCTAATTGTAATAATAATAATAATAATAATAATAATAATAATAATAATAATAATAATAATAATAATATAAAAAACAAAAAGAAAACCCTTTTTTCAGTAAAAAAGGGGCAGACTGTTATGTTAACAAGAAACCGGCCATATAAATATCATAGCTTTACATATACGTATACATATACATATAATGCATACAGCCATATAAAGATTTCTGGTAGTAGAACACTTATAGACACAGTCTTTCTCCAGTCTATCAAAGCCCCCTTTCATAATTGTCTCCAAGTGTTCAAGGTTATACATTTTTATATGTTAAATAGAATTTTTAATTCATTTATTATTAGTTTTATATGCTATGGCATGTCCATGAAATATTACATGTTAATACAGAAATGATAATGTATTAGATTGAGTGTGAAAATAAACTTACTGCCAGCATTCTTGATATAGAAGTTACTCTTTTAGTCATGTTGATATGCTGTTACAGAACTCAAGTTGTTACAAAATTAAGAATTCAGCAGTGCTGTGGTTTGTTTTGGACTCCACGACCACCGTAAATTTCTCTCTCAGATTATGCCACAAAGTGCCTGTGCCCACTCAACTAAACATTTCCCACTGAACTCATGTCACTGTTAACAGCTGTCATAGACCTGCTGTCAGAAATGATTTATATAATTATTAAGCAAATACAAAAGTAATGTGTTGACAAGAGGACAAAGTCAAATAAACCATATGCAGAAAATAGCTTTAGCCAGGGATTGGGTTTTTATTTAAAACTAACTAACTAACTAATGTTGCAAATATGACAAATGCAGTAAATTAACCACTTGCAGGCAAACTTTTTGTGAGTTTAGTAAACGCTTCAAGTGTATAGAAAGTATACTGCAACAAGTACAACGTTAAAGTCTAAAAATCTAGTTTTACTTTAACCTTTAATGCTCATACTACATGCCCTTGAAGAGTACATTTTGTTACTTCACCCAGTGAAAGTGCAATATGTCCCCTACCATGCCTCTGCACAGGCAAGAAAACTGGCATCAGATGACTGCATTTAATGTTAGCATATGTAACCACATGGCATCATAAAAAACGACCCCAGCTGAGTCAGGTGCCCTGGTTTGAAATGTTCTGTCAGTGAACCATTTTCAGCCATGAAATGCACACCAGTAAAGAAGCTGATGAGGGCACAGGCCAAATTTACACCTGCATGTTTTTCATGAGCCTGAGATTAATACTATATAGGGCAAATTGTACTTATTCAACAGCTCCAAAAGTGTGCTTGATTAAAGCCTGAACTGGAACCTTACACAACAGATTGTGATTAAAAATCTTATCACAATATCATGGACTTTTTTTGTTGGTTGAATAGTTCTAAACTAACTGTACGCATGAAGTTTTCTGAATATTTTGAATTATTAATAAATTCAATTACTATATTTTAACATGTTTTAGCTTATCCAAATTTTCACTGTTGCATTTGTAATTATATATCTACATTAATATATCTGCACTGAATGTAATCTGGATTATATTTGTAAAAGTTCTATGCATTGTCTATATTTTTAATTAAGCAGCAGTATATATCATTTTATCTTTAAGAAGGATTAAGATAAGAAATCATAATATAAGGAGCCATTCTGTAAATAAAAGTAAAAAAAAAATAGGAATATTAAATGCAAACTTGAGAATATACATGAAACCTTGAGAGCATAAAAAAAATATCTTAAGTACAGTATATTGAATGAAACCAGATCGCTATGATGGCACCACCTTGCGTTTCAGCAGTGTTCAGATACAATTACAGTCTAATAGAAACTCTAACAGCATTAAGTGTCACATAATTCCTTCAACACTTGTAACATAAGCTGAACCTCAGAAACAAACTAATGGGAATTAAGAACTGGAGCCATAATCTTTATTCTTTGCAAAGGTCAAGCTTTTAGTTTCACATTGCTTGCAACTCATACATTTATTTCACAATGCCATTTATTCATCAGAGCACAAGCTTCATTTCCATAGCTACGCTTTTCTGTAAAGTTTATTCAGGTTCCAGTAAACATCCATGGAACTGGGAGAAAAAAGATAGGAGTCTAATATCCATAACCATAATTTATTAGGAACTCCTGCACATCTAGGAATTCAGGCATACAGTGGGGCAAAAAAGTATTTAGTCAGCCACCAATTGTGCAAGTTCTCCCACTTAAAAAGATGAGAGAGGCCT
>JAQLOM010000035.1:15062893-15073512 GCA_030068315.1 Chrysichthys thysi
TGGGACAATAAAGTTAAGCAGAATTATTCTTCAAACTATGATAATTATATTCCTTAGTTAGTTTATTGTATTTAGGCATATTTTGAGCAATCTATGGATCAGCAGTTCACTTTTTTGGATCCTCCGCATAATTAATTTCACACAAAATGCGGTGTCCGGTGGCATCTGTCGGCCAGGTCACAACTTTTACGGTCACAACTCCATTCAGTTCAATGGAAATTTGGGTGCATATGTCCACTTTTCAGACAGTTAAATGAGCATATCTCCCTCAATGTTTAACCTATGAACATCATTTTTATCTTTCGTTGCATTTTTCAAGCTCTTTCCAGCAGTGCCCTTCATTTTGCAATACATCCATTTTTAAATTTTTGTGACATACCTACACAAAGGCACACAACAGTGTTCAGCTGTTGTACTATCGGTTCACTGAAATTTAAACGTTTTCTTAGGAGACATGGTGGTAGTAACGCTGAAAATACAAGCTAAACGCAGTAAACAAAAGGGGACCGGAAATGACTGAACTGGCTGAACTTTTATCGGAACTACGTCAGCACCCCTCTGTGCATATAGCCCATTAACTGACAATTAATTTGATTTATTCGACCAACTTCTTATCGATAATTAATCGATAGTCGATTAATAGTTTGCATCCCTAGTTCTACATAAAGTTAAAAACTCAAGAATCCTTCAGGGTGCTCTATGGCACCTGTTCTGACTGAGTTCCTCTCCCACAACACAGAGGTTTCCTTAACACATGATATCATCATAAGCCCGAGTTTTAAATAGGACCAATTTCTCAATTGACCTGGAGGCATTTTCCACACAACTAACGCTATAAAAATATGCTCACGTCATGCCAAAAATACTCCTTTCACAACAACACAAAGCGGTTTGATAAATTAGGACAAACCTGGACCAAATAAACATGCAGCACTTAGTGGATTACCCAGTACGATACAGCTGCGATTCCAAACGACTTCCTCCTTCCTACATTCGAGCACTACATAGGGCATGAAGTAATCGCTTGTTCACCCTGTAGGTGCACTAGATAACCAATAGGAAAGCGGTTTGTATGCAGGCCCCACGCCTCATTGTTGCCTGCTTCACACTGCGTGTAGTTGGGTGATCATGTGAAAGTATCCGTGCGGGGCTTGCTGTCTGTTCGGCTCACCGGCAAGCACAACTGTTAAGCTCATGATATCAAGGGGGTCTCCATTTCCTTGGGGGGGATTTAGCGATATTAAACCAGTGGGCCTTCTGTGTGTTATTGGGGAATGAGCGAGGAGAAAAGCCCGGACGGCTGCAGGAGAAACTCTGGGTGCACCAGGTGAGGGAGCTGCTCTCCGGACACTTAGCCTGCTAGCTTCCGCCTACGGGTTTGCTAACCCTGCTAAGCTAGCTAGCAGCTTTCTGTTTATATTTTAATTCGTGCAGTGCGGCGAGGGGGAAATGCAAATGTTTGTGGAATGTGAATTGTTTTACCTTTCTGCCTCACACGTTTGCTAATGAGTCTTTTTCCCAAAGTGTCTTTGTTTTTGCCCATAAAGTAAAAGCTAGTCCTCTTCAAGAATTCCACTACAGACAGACAGACAGGTGACCGTTGTGTGAGGTAGTGCTAGTACCTTTATGTGTCTCTGTGTGTCTGTCAGTGTTCTCAGCATAGAGCAAATGCTGGCTGTGAATCCTGGGAAGACGCCCATCAGTCTGCTGCAGGAGTATGGAACGCGGATAGGCAAGACACCGGTGTATGACCTGCTGAAGGCCGAAGGTCAGGCCCACCAGCCCAACTTCACCTTCCGCGTGTCTGTGGGAGAGATCAGCTGCACAGGCCAGGGCCCCAGCAAGAAGGCTGCTAAACACAAAGCCGCTGAAGCTGCTCTCAAGATGCTGAAAGGAGGGATGCTGGAAGTGTTGAAGGGCAGCGTGATGGAGGGAGAACCCTTTGATGATATAGATATCCCCTTGGAGGGAGACTGGTAAGAAGGCTAAATGTAAATCTCACTTACTCACTCACCTTCTGCTGCTTGATCCTGTTCAGGGTCGTGGGGGGAAGCTGTAGCCAATCCCGACTGACTTCGGGTGAGAGGCGGGGTACAACCTGGGCAGGTCTCCAACACGGAGACAGACAACCATTCACATGCACGTTCACACCTACAGGCAATTTAGAGTAGACAATGGGGTATATGCATGCTCACTTCCGCATCCCGACTAAGCCAGCTGCTTCACTTCCGGCGCAGGCTATTTCACGACTATATTAGATTAGTCTATTCACCGACATGGCGTTTTTTACTCAGTCTCTCCAAGATTTGCCACGCATGACCATCAACGACGTTAGTCAGGTTCTCCAGTCACCATGTCGTACATCCACGAGTAAAAAGGGGAGGAAAAATGCCTATTAATGTCTATTAATGCCCAGAAGTGTATGAGGTGCTCTTAGGATGTAAATCTGCTTTATACAATTACGATATGTTAGCATGTTCTCTTCTAACAACGCCTGGCAGTTTTTTATTCATTAAGTAATATCATGATCAGTGGAGCTATATCTTACCTTGTGAAAAAAAAAACCTGTTTTTGTCTGAGGCTGCAAAATGGTGGATGCCAAACCGCTGCTTCAAAGTGAGCTCCTCCACCTGTTTCCTCAGCCTCAGAATCTCCTCTCTGAGAGCAGCATTTTCCTCCAGAGCTAGGTCAACAACAGCGGGATCCGGAGCTGAAGCATCATCGTGGTCTGGGGAGACTGGATGAGCATCTCACTGTGTGTGTGTTATCCTCCAAGTGAAACCCAAGTCATGGTGGTGGAGCTGAATAATTATTCCACTCAAATAAAGTTGGAACTGCTCCCTTCTTTAGGCTTCGTCGTCCTCTGTCAGATTCTGGCTCTCGGACATCTTCTTGTTTAAAATGCCAGCTACAAACGCAGTATGGGGACTGACTGTGAAACTCTCCCTCCGGAGAGCAACAATCCATTTCCGTCTAGTTTCCTCATTGGAGGGAAATGTGTGAAAGATAAGTACTTTGTTGTACTTACTGGACGCCTGACACAAAGGCACACAGTGACTGAGCTGGCTGAAATTTTACCAGAACTACGTCAGCACCCCTCTGTGCATATAGCCCACTAGCCCAATCCCCATTGGGCATGTCTGTGGACTGTGGGAGGAAACTGGAGAACCTGGAGGAAACCCACGCGGACACGGGGAGAACATGCAGACTCCGCAGAAGGGTGCCCAGGTCAATCCTGGGGATCAAACCCAGGACCTTCTTGCTGTGAGGCAACAGTGCTAACTACTGTGCTGCCCCTAAATGTACATCTTTGTAAGGATTTTCCTTAGTGTCACATTGTCATCAGAATGCAGTTTATTTGGTGTCTGTAGCATTTTCTCAGGCTGTTGTGGTTATGACTCTTTTCTGTAACTGTATTGTTCTTGTTTCCGGTCATTTGGCCTGAACAATTTTGTGTCTCGCATTTTGTGTCATTTATACGTTGCGGTGAACAAGAACGTCAACGGATGAATAAATGTGAAGACAACCAAATACTCCTCAAGGGTGGGCAAATCACTAGCCTGTGTACTGAGGTCTGCTACACTACACATGTTGGTTGATGTGCAGTCTGGCTGACAGTAGAATGATGTTTACTAGGCAGATTAATTGCCACTGAGGAAACCCAGCAAAATAAAGTGCAGTGCAGTGCCATTATTGAACGTTCCTGCTAATACGTTGCACCGAGATCACCTCATTGTGTTTTTTTTTTTTTTTTTTTTAAACACTTGAGATTTGAGCAAAGAACACTTTCAGCAATTCATAGCAGAAACATTTGCCAAAACCTGCCCACTTTTTGTCAATATCAAGTTGTGATAGATCAGAATCTTTACCAGGAGAAGATACGGACTGATCACATGGTCACCCCCTTGCCTAAGCTTGTATATATGTATCGTTTTTTTTCTTCTTAAAATCTGCATTGGTGCACGTAACTAATGAGCTGACTTGCCATTACATTATTAAGTGCTACTTTTTGGCCTACTCAATTAGGTTTCCAGGCAATCAAAACACGGGCCTGAGCAAACACCAGAGTACCCGCTTTCTCCATGGGCTGCTGAATTAAAAAAAAGCTTAACAAAAAACTTAAATTCCAATCAAAAAGTACTGCAGGGTTTGAATTTATGCCCTGTCTTGACTCTTATAAATGTTTCCTTCAGCTCCCAGTCAGAGATCAAGTTATCAAGTTCCAGCCAGCAAGCTGAATGTAACCCAGTTGGAGCTCTACAGGTGGGAGACAGATTGCATAGGGATCTTAAGGGTTCACAAACTTACGACCAGCACCATGTTTAAATAAATTTCTCTCCTTTTTGTAGGAACTTGTGGTGCAGAAAGGTTGGCGTTTACCAGAGTACACAGTGACACAAGAGTCTGGGCCTGCACATCGCAAAGAGTTCACAATGACATGCAAAGTAGAGAAATTTGTTGAGATTGGTAAGCATGTTCTTAATTGTTCTTTTTAAAATGAGAAGTGCTAGTACTACAACCCTCTAATATCTTCATATCATTAGCCTCACAGCATAATTGCCTAAGTCATATTTCAATGAACAATGACTTCGGCAATTATGCTATGAGGCTAACGATATGTTTAGTTGGATTTGGACAAATTATGCTTACTCTGCTTTCACAGGTAGCGGTACTTCAAAGAAGCTTGCCAAGAGGAACGCGGCAGCAAAGATGCTCTCGCGGATCCACGACGTTCCTGTAGACCCACGCATCGGCCATGAAGCTGAGGCAGAGGACGACACCTTCAACATGGTGAGGGATGTTCATGCTTCCATATAATGTGCTACTCTACAATGTAACACCTCCAATAATGAAGCTTACTTGTTTGGTGTTGCTCTTTTTTTAAGCACATCAGTGGCAGGCTAGAAGGAGGGAAGTGTAAGGGGTTTGGATGTACATGGGATTCATTGCGTAACTCGGCAGGAGAGAAGATCCTGCAGCTGCGTAGTCACCCTCTGGGCCTGCCCAACTCCAACTTCTGCTCCCTGCTCCATGACCTCTCTGAAGAGCAACGCTTTGACGTCAGCTATTTGGACATAGGTAAGGGTTTTTGCCCCCCCCCTCCGGCCTAAAATTTATAACTGTTTTCAGTGTGACCATTTTTTAGGGCAAATTGTGGTGTCTTGTGGTTTTTACAAGTCTTTCTTTCTTTCCGTCTTTCTTTCAGCCCTTTTCGGATGCACATTTCTAATAAAGTGATTGCTAGTCCATACCCCCTTCTTACATAGGTCATCTTTGGTGCATTAATGGATGTCAAGTGGAAGGGGTTTTCATTTACGTACACATCTACTTAGAAGTTGACAAGCACAGTTTCATGTTCGACACCGCCTGCTTTTTCGACACGTGGTTTATGGGTTAAAAAAAAAGAGAGAGAATAAAGCAAAAAAAAAAGTGTAGCTTCACACAAACAGTCTGTGTTGCTGGGTAATCACTTTATCAATTAACACTGTGGAAGGGCGTTTCTAATTGTTAACTTTTGCTAAAAAGTTTGACTACATAGCTCGTGCATGGTTTGCAACAGCCGCACACACTGTTTGTTCCAAATCTCGCTGAATCTCCTTGTATAGTGCGAGTAGAAATCGGCACATGTGGACAGTCCCTTCAAATGTGAAACACTAATATGTAGTCATACAAGTCATGTCTAGGATCTGATGGGACAGTTTGCCTTGAAAAATTTAGTTTTACCCTTTAATGGAATACATACATGCAAGTGTAGTCATCCTGAACCTGAATGAAAGGCTTCAATCAGCTTTTACTTACTACAGTTTAAAATTTTGCAAGTTTAAAAAACTGTAACCAGGGAATGTTCAGAGTGCATTTGCTCCTCTGTCATGATGAAATGCATGTTCCATGAAACTGAATGCTACTATACCGTCGTATGCCAAAGTGGACTTGACACCTTTGTATTACTGACTTCTTATAGTTATCCTATTTGTCTGCGTTTTAAGCCAAAGCTCAATCAAAAACCAGTAGGCTTCTAATAAGGTCAAGTTGAGTAATAAAAAGCTTCATGGCTCTATTAAATTGTCAGCTTATCATATACCTTTTATAATAAAGTTGTTTCTCTTTCAAAAAACTTGACAATTATCTGTTGAACTAAATGAGAGCATGTGTGTTTTGTCCAGAGGAACGCAGTCTCAGTGGCCTGTACCAGTGTCTTGTGGAATTGTCCACTCAGCCCATCACCGTGTGTCATGGCTTCGCCCCTAGTCAGGATGCAGCGCGGGCCAGTGCAGCGCACAACGCACTCCAGTACCTCAAGATCATGGCTGGTGGAAAGTGAGTCTGTGCTGTTCACCAGAAATGGGCTCAGAGGCAACTGTACTGTAAACCAGGGGTATGTTGGATGTTACAATTACATCATTGTGCTGGCACACCGTTCCTCATGCCCCAAAGACACTCAACGTATTCCCATGCACTCTAATGAATGATGAACTGATGAAGTCTTTTGTATGCAAAAATGGTTGAGGACTGGTTTTAACTGAGGGCCATGTTTTTCTACTACCTCCATGTGATAAATTTGATTTTGTCGTTAAATTATCCTGAAATCTCTTCCCTTTATCTGACATTTTAAACTAATGTATCACCAAATAACTTTAAGATACAAATGTTTTTACCTTGACTTTTTAAACAGCTTATATACTTTACCTCACCATGATTTTACAAATGGAATTGGAACTCATTTCTGCCAATTTTCAGATTCAGCACACACCAACCTCCATATTTATTCGGTTACTGGGTCCATATGTTGCAAGATTGCCCTTTCCTTTTATGCTTAATTAAAGTATTACATAAGATCATGTGTGCAAGGTCATTAAAATCTTTGTATTTTTTCCTTTTGGAAGAATAAATTAAAATGCATTGTTTTTAGATGACGTGGAACTAGATTGTTATGCAGTTCTGAGCAAGAAGGTACAGAAAATTCATCTGATCAGTTTTAGAGTTGAGAGGTTCATCATTAAATTTCTAATTAATGTGTTTTAATTCAGTGAAGGTTCATATGTTTCATGCTCCTGCTTGGATAACAGACCAAACATAAGCATAAAAACAACTCTCACACGGCACTTGTTTTTGCTTTCCGCTCAATTGATTTTAGCACTGATATGCAAATAAATACTTTATCGTAAAACAAAATAAATATTCCAAACATCTGCAGTTGCACAACCCTACAGAGAAAAAAAAAAACACATTAACAAAGTTATTGTAATGTCAGTACTGCTTAACTGCAATACATTAAATGGCCAAATGTTGAGCAATGTTCATCACATAGCTGAGTGATTTTAATCACAGACAAGAGATAAATTAGCCTGCACACCTAATTAGAAATGTTATCTATGCCTTCTGTTGCAGTTGTAATACTTCTCAAAGGCAATACTCCATTATTTTCTAAAAGAAGCAAAACTCTAAAATAGATCATTAAGGATGCGTGAAGTACGGGTTCTGGTCTTCAGCTCAGTTCTCTGTTACTGTTAGAGAGTAAAGTCTGCAGGTCCTCTTCAGCATAGCCACTGCTGTCTGATTGGAAACTGTCCCCTCTCAAGGGTGAACCTGACAACACAGTCAATAAATATGTGAAAATTAGTTTATTACTCTCATGCAACAAGTGCTTTCCTTTTGCTGTCTGCTATGCAATTTTCTGAGAATGTGGCTTGCTAATTTCATGGGTTTCTTCATGACTTCCTGTAAGATGTCCCTTTTTGTTACTGTGTGTGTCAGTGGTAGCAACAGCAAGTTAGTGTGTTTGTGTCAATGTTAACAGCTTACTCTATTCAAGTGTGGTTAATTTCTGCATAACACATTGTCACATACATTCATACCCACACCACACTGTTCACATGTTAGCAGTTTATTTCAGCTATGAAAATGACTGACAGTAAACATCTAAGGAAGAAATGGTCTCAAGCAATTCACTATGCAGGAAAACCTTACTTTCGAAAACCCTGCCGGTCGGTGCTATAATAAAGAGTAGCTTGGATGACTCACATTTCTGGTGTGCAGACGCTGTGACCGACAGTGTGTATGTGCTACATTGCTCCACTGATGTGTTCTCCTCCTCTCCCACACTCTGAACCTATACAAAAGCAACATCATAATGTTTACTCAGCATAGATTCAACTTAGATTTCAATAAACTTCTTGAAATGTTCCTAACATATCGTTGACTTGTATTGGCTGCATTATGAGAAACTGATTTCTGTGGCCACATTAATATTCTCTGCTTGCAAGTGTGCATTATATTGAACAGACTAGGAATATGGAGTGGGTAAAAATGATGGGTATATTGTATATTATTATAGAGAAATAAAAACGCAGTTAAGGAAAACTAAAATATGCTGTGGTTTTGTTTAGGGTCAGAGATCAACTATATGGACATGTATGGTTTGTGGACACCTGACCATCCCATCACTGTATCCTGGTTGAATAGTGCATTCCAGATTTGTTCCTCCTTTTCTGTTAAAATAAGCATCACTCTCCTGGGAAGGCTTTTCATGGTGTTCATTCAGCCACAAGACTTTTACTGACGTTGGGCACCGATGTTGGGTGAGGAAGCCTGGGCTGCAGCCAACATTCCTGTTCATCCCACCAAAGGTGTGCACTAGGGTTGAGGTCAATGCTCTGGCGATCATTCGAGTTCTTTCACTCCAACCTTGGCAAACCATGAAGTCTCCATGGAGCTTGCTTTGTGCATCATCATGCTGGAACATGATTTGGGCTTGTTTGTTCCAATGAAAGGAAACTGTAATTCTACAGTATGCAAAGTCATCCTTAAAAAAAAAAAAAAAAAAACTGTGCCTCCAACATTGACAGCAGTTTCAGGAAGAACCATATATTGGCATGATGGTCAGGTGTCCATAAAGTCTTGTCCATATAGTGTAGAACAGATTCGTTACAATTTTTTTGAATTGTTCACCATTGTCAGGGGTCTGTGATGTACAACTTAAATGTGAACTGTTTAATGCCCTTCATTAAATTCATTTTGTTGGAAGTTTATAATACAAAAGAACAGTTTTGCATGCAAGTTTCCATCAGCGAACAGTCGATATCCAGCAAAAGAAGACTTCAGGTTAAATGTAAAGTGAATTCCTTTGACTGCTATAATTGTTCTTTTTGACCATAGAACGCAGCTACAGAAGTAGGTTACACTTGGTGTAATGACATTATCTATCTGGTGTCACTCAGATGAAGATGGTTTTTTTGTTTTGTTTTGTTTTGTGCTGTGTCTGGTTCATGTCATCTCAGGGAGTTTTTGCCTTGCCACCATCAGCACCTGCTAGCTCGTTAAGGAAAATCTACAAAATTTATATTTTTAAAACGTATAACCCAGAATTTATAGATTTCTGTAATCAGATTCATGAGAATGTCCCTTGTTACAATTCAATAATCAAATAAGCTTGAACTCACAAGCAAGAGAGTGGACATACTGAATATTGGTATGGCTGTGGTTTGTCTTTGCTAATTGAGTGGGATCTTGTTTTTATACAACAATTGTATAAACAAGAAATGAATATCAAGTAACTGATATGGACAAAAAAATGGTCAAATCTTTGCTCTGTTAAAGGGAACAGATCCCCAAGATACCTCACCTCACTTTACAGCACGTCAGACAGCTACAATGATTTGTACATTCCTGTTAATGGTACTTTCCAGTTAAATTACCGCATTTTCCGGACTATAAGCCGCTACTTGTTTCCCATGCTTTGAACCCTCTGGCTTATACACCAATGCGGCTTATGTATAGATTTTTCTTCACTAACTGCCATCAATATGTATGTATGTGCATATGTATACTAATCTGCACAGCTAGCCTGGCCCCAACTCTGTTTTGTAGCGTGGCAAAACGCAGGCTTCCTCCATTGTCAGTCACAACAAAGTAAATGTCAACCAGCTTAGGAGACTCTTATTACTCATAGGCTACAGAGGCGGCATAGAATCCTTAAGAGAACTACATCTGTCTACAACCCAGAGGAAGAACAGACTTGCACACCAATCACCCACACACTCACATGGCTGAACTGGCTGCATGCCACCCGAGTAAACCAACATCTCGGGGATGGTGGATTCACAAAACATATCACAAAACACTCCCAAATATTCCCCAAATGATACACAACACACAACTCTAGAACAGTCTACAAGGGTAAACACACACAATGAAAACACATAACTTTAACAATAATGCAGAATATACAAATGATGCACCACGGTGCATGATGGGAAACCCCGCCCATACCCGGAAGCTACAGTGTTTTCTGGTTGAGCAATCGCACCCTCCAGTAAAACCACTCCGATTGGCTGGGTTTCTGGTTTTTCCGGTGTTTTTGTTGATGACGTGTTCAAGGACAGCCAATAGTATTACCCCAGTGTCGAATTTCCTTAATCGATACACATATAGTTTAGCAAAATGCGGTGTTCAGCGGCATGAACTGGGCTCGTGTATACAGTGCCTTGGCACCACATGTCGGCCATGCACTTTACAGTCACAACTTTTTTCCATGTTTAATGAACAGTTAAATGAGCATATCTTCCTAAATGTTTAACCTATGAACATCATTTTGGTCTTATTTTAAAGCATTTTTCAAG
>JAQLOM010000035.1:15073612-15085485 GCA_030068315.1 Chrysichthys thysi
TTTATTCTTTCTGTAAGGTGTCCTTGGGTTCTAGAAAGGCGCCCTCAAATAAAATGTATTATTATTATTATTATTATCATGCTCCGGGGTGCATAGTGGTAAAGTTGTATGTTTTTATTGTATTTTAACTGTGTTCAGTGTTTGTTAGACCAGTGTTTCTCAACCTTTTCTAGCTTGCGGCACCCTTTCCATGAATTAATAATCCCAAGGCACCCCTAATGTAAAAATTCCGGGGGGGTGCTAACGGAAATTATTCGTGCGACCCGGGGGGGATATGACTGTTTCTGCGGCACCCCTGAGGACGTCAGACGGCACGCGGCACCCCGGTTGAGAAACGCTGTGTTAGACTGTCAGCATTTGTCAGTCATTATCATGTTGTGTTATTGTTAATTGGAGGATATTTGGAGTGTTCTCTGTATGTGTGTTTGACTTCATTGTCTCCGGGGTGCCGTTTCGCTCGGGTGACGAGCGGCAGGGTTCAGCCATGTGGGTGATTGATGTGCGAGTCTGTTCTTCCTTTGGTTGTATACAGATGAGCTGTCAGTCCTCAATCCTCAGCCAGAGGGTGATAAAGAGTTGTCTCTTAGCTGTTGCTAGGAGATTCTCCTAACCGCTGGATGTTACGTCCGCTGTGGTCTGGTCATCTGGCTATGGAGTGAGCCCACCGCCGCCACAACATGTATCTGCAGCTTATAGCCCAGTGCGGCCAATATATGGATTTTTATTTATTTATTTATTTATTTGGGTGTGGCGTATATACCGATGCACTCTATAGTCCAGAAAATACAGTACTTTTACTCTTCCTCTGAAGAGCTCACATTTTAATGAGGTTGCTAATACTACTCTGGTAACCTTTTTGGAGAATAAAGTAGACATTTCGTAGCAAACATGGACGAGCAGAGTAATACAAACGGTGAAACCCGGTGAGTCCCAGCACAGTTATACTAAATGCAAGTGCCACTGGAATGCCATTCTTCCAATCAAATTAGTAGACCGGAAAAAAATATTGTACAATTTTATGCTGTTTTGACGCTAGTGTCAGCTACAAGGCAACTCCCAGGTTTATATTAATGTGCTCATTGCAATATGTAACAACTAGTTCCCATGGACTTGAATAGCAGACTATGTAAATGGATGGGTTTTTTTATTTATTTATTCTATTCGTTGATAAATTGTGTAACACTTAGGGAAGAAGTCTGCAGAGCTTTGTAACAGTCAGAAGTAAATCTGTTCCTATCAGGTTTCCAACACAGGAAAGGGATTTGCAGTTTCAGCAATATGACATTGTAATATAAATTGTTACATTATTAACTTCAAGACAGGAAAAAGGGTGAAGGATCAGCAGTTTACAGTAAATAAAAATTAAAATAAGTGTTTACTACTTTAATAAGTTAGCAAATTGCTATGGAATAAGAAGAATCAAACATTGCAGGACATGCTGCTTTTGGACATTAAATCAATTTTGGGGTGGTAATGGCATCCCAACACACCATCATTAATGATGTTTCTGTAACAGCATCCCCTACTTATTCCTTACAATTCACGTCCATTTCAGCATACAAAAGCTTCAACACTCTAAATGACATTTCTTAAATGGCAAACTGGCCAAAGTTAAATGGTTTCTATAAAAAAATATATATATATTTAAAAAAAGGGGGTAGCTACATACCTCTTCCAACTCAAAGGAGTTGGCCTGCCTGAGCTGGCCGTTGTTCTGGCTCGTCGAGGGGTTGCTGGGACTCAGGTACCTCTGCTGGTCTGACTGGGATGAACACACCTGTGCAGTGCTACCAGGATATGTGAAATAAGTATAGTCCTCAAGGGAGTCTCTGCTGAGAACAGGATCATCCTCCCATCCAGTAACCGTGATTTGACATGGTGACCCTTGTGTGATGCTTGGCTGAAGAAACACAGGATCCCCTCGGGAAGTTACTGGTACTTCCATCAAAGGCTCATCTTTGTTTTGTGCTGGTGATTTTGTATCTGTGATGCTTGGTTTGGGTTCTAGTTCACGTGTCCTAGGACATGAGTCTGGCCTGTGCATATGACCAGCAGTTGATAAGCTCATTGCTGATACACTATGCCTCTCTGGACACCCATAAGGTGCTTTATGCACATGTTCCACCACATGATGGGAAACTGCATCATAAGTAATAATGGGAGCTGGTGCATTAGGATCAGCAGGGTCTTTTGAGCAGTCAGGAAAGAAAGCGGAATTGGTGGAACCTGCATCCAAGTCTGTATCCCATGAAACCTGAGGATGTCTAGTTTCCAGAGATGAATGGTCTGATTTAAACAGGCAACCCTTAGCTCTGGGACCCTCTCTCAGCCCTGATTGTGACCATCTCTGGATCCTCTGCTTGTGTGCACTAGTAGTTTTCTCATGGTCACTTGTTTTCTCAGCAGCCTTCACTTCAACATGCTTTACAGCCTTTTCATCTTTCGCCTTATGAGTCACGTTGCCATCCTGTATACACGTTCCTCTACTTGGCTCATGTCTCCCTTCACCTCTCATATTCCCCACCATCACTTCAACCACATCCGGCAGGCTGTTTCTCTTGCGAGGAGAAAGGTTTGGAGAGGTAGAGTCCGATCCACGTGTGTATAAGCACATCTTAGACACAGTGTCCTTGAGACGCTCCACGGGTGAGCGTGGCTCGGTGCGGACATTGCCAAAGAAGCGCTGACCAATGCTCCTCTCCACAGTGGGTGAAGAAAAGCTGAATTCAGGTGGTGCCAGCTTCTGAAGCGGCGTCCGAGATACGTGGGAGTAGAGAGAATAGAAGGCATTGGCCATGGCTGTTAATACCTCCACTTGTCGGAAACGACCTGCACAGAGTAGAACCTTAAAAATATCTGGGCTTTTATTTCTAAAATATTGTAAATTAAATAGGATTGTACAAGGTCACTTTGAATTTCTAAATCCCTGGATACAAGTAATGATCTCTAATTCAGGTTCTATGTTCAGTGATCTTTGATTGTAAAAGGCCTAGAAAAGCCTCCCACCAAAAAAAAAAAAAAAAAAAAAAAAAGACCCCAAACAAAAAAAAACTGGACGTCATGGGAAAATGATTTACTGTAGGCCTTACAGTTATTGTTTACCACAACAATATGCTTTGCTTTGTTTAAACAGGGAAACATTTATTTCCGAAATCTGTTTCTTACAATAACAAAATCCTAGAAGTGTGAAAAGGACCAATTACTTAAACAACTGCTTAAGGACCCTAGTGTCTTGATAAGATTACGTTCCGAGTGTTTAAAAAGCCTTCATATCGCCTGAAATTGGCTGCTTCTGAAGTATTGTGTTGTTGTGACAAGAAATGTGGTGGAAACTAGACATGTTCTGTAAATACTGTGGAACTGCATTCGTACTGTTAATTAACTAATACATGCGACAGAAATGAGTCATTGGTTCCGTCTCATTTCCATTGTACTTTGCCTTTACCTAGTCTGTATAAATGAATCATTAGCCTGTCATTAGCTTGCGTCAGTGATCAGTTGCCTAGCAACTCTCACAGCTTGAACAGACTAAAGTTCTGTTTGAATGTACCATGACTTTACCGACTAAACGTCTATGTCTTAAGTGTTTTTTGGATTTCAGTTCTTTTCTTGATCCGAAAAATTAGTTCTTCTAAATTCCACATTTGCTCTCCAAACATTATTGAAATGAGATAATTGATCAAATTTTGTTTATATAGTTATGCGAAATCATCTTCACTGGTGGGATTACAAAAGATTTTATTTTAACGTCACCACTGATTACATTCATTAAAGTAGGGTTACTCACTAGCGAGAGAGAGACTGGGGTCCTCTTCACGAATGCGGCAGAGCTGTGACTCAAGGAACAAGCGGAAGTTGATGCCTCTGAGCTGCGAAGGGAAGGAGAAAAAACGAGCTGGAATGCGAGCTGTTACTTGTGGCTCCTCACAACCAAATCCTAACTGGTACAGCGTCTCCTCTGCATCCTCAGCACACATCTGCAGGACCTCGGACACACTGGTGTATGCAAGAGAGACAAAGAGAGAGAAGGTAAGTGATGGTCACGGAGGAAAGAATAGATTCCTGGCAGCTACAATCTTAGTACTGAATGCACTTGGAGGATCACAAGACTCTGCTGTTTGAGATGCCTTACCTGGAAGCAGTCTTCGTGGTGGTGGATGAGAAGATACTAGACGCCATACTGTGACCCATGGTTCTGAACGGCAGATTAAGACTCTGCTGAGGAGTGCTGCTGACACAGATGTCCACAATGTTAAGATACAACTCATTACTGGAACAAAAGCCATAGATATAACAGATGGGGAATGAGAGTTAAACAGGTTTTAAACCTTGTGTGCAAATCTTTGCGACGTGATTTAGGAGGAGGCAGAAGCAGTGGACAGTGCCTGCACAGAAATCCAGTAAAGGTTGTGAATACATCTGTAAAAGACTCTTTCAGCCCTTAAGTACAGGATTTCAACACAGCTAAATGCATCTCGGGAAAGACATTCCTTACCCAAACTCTTCATCATGCAACCCACCATCTAGTCCTGTCGCTGTAACAGAATAACATATTATAAACGTGTATTATAAAGTAATGCATTTCTGCCAACATTTAATTTCTTCACTAAATCCCAACACTCCATTTATGAATTTATTTATGCATATTATCTTAGGGTGTGTTTCCACTCAGATTACTGTATCTGCTTGTGTGCAAAACTTCATATAGGAATGTTCATAGTCCTTTGTGAGGGATGACAGTAGTTTAAACAAACACCCAGCTTTGTTTTGGGTTGTGGGTTTTTTTTATATAACCACAGTGGCCATTTCTTCAGAAAGTTGTACTAATAAGTGAAATGTATCAGTTACAAAACAAGTAGCATTCCCCTTGAAACAACAAAATTGTTTTTATTTTTTTAAAGCACTGCATGATGTAATACTAAGACAAGTGAAGTAATCAGCTACCACTCTTGGCTGACAAGTTAAAGCTTGCCTAGGAAAAAAAATAAACCTGTGCAGGTGTTATCCTATGGAATTCATGGGTAGGTCCAAGACAAAAAAGCATGTTTGTCACCCATACCACCTTTCAAACTGTAAAATATCAATATAACTGGCTCACACAAATTAAAAACCTGTAATTTTCTGTACCTTCAGCCCCAAGGCTCAAGTCATCCTCAAAACTGTTAGCAGACTTGAGTAAAGATTCTGGAAAAGACATGCATTTTAAAAAAAGTCAAAGCCCATGCTCTTGAACTTTCAAATCAGATTTGTATAGAGTGTTTTGTGCATCTGTTATGCCACTCTGGACAACCTAGTCTGATTGCTAGAGCTGACATGCAACTCCATAGTGCTGTAATTATACAGTGTGTCCTAACTTACCCAGAGTGAGCTGACTTGGGTTCTCTTGACTGGCTTCATTGCTGAAGTCACACATACAAAAAAAAAAAAAGAAAGGGGAAAAAAAAAAAAAAAAAAAAATAATAAGAGCTGGCACATGCTAAAATGAAAACAACAGCTACTTTTTATCACAGCTGAATCAGCATGGTATGTGGGCGTTTTGCAGGCATGCAGGAAGATTCTCAGATAAAAACGCACAGTCGTAAATTGATCCTGCTGGACTGCAAATGAATCACAACTCTCATGTTAGTGTCAACCTTTACAAAAAGAGACTTCGTTGATATTTTATTCTTTGAGCTTCACACTCACTTGCGTCAGATATGCAGTGGCGGCTTATCGGTGGTTTAATCAACTTAATTTATCTGCATGTAACAGCGCAACATGCAAGTAAAAAGTGCCACAGTTCTGACTTATTTATTAAAAACAGAGCCAAGTTCTGCCACTACGGTCATGTTCACATTTTCCTATTTCTATTTTAATGTCCATCAGAACAAGATGACTATAATTTCATGATATGTTTCCAAATATAAATTTGTTTTATATTCTATTTTTTTTTTTTAATTGGTTCTTGATTAGTCTCCTTTTCATTTCTTTTCTTATTTGTGTCATACACCTTTAACCAGATTTCAATTTACTTTTATGGCCTTAAAAGCACAGCATTCAAAGATCTACCTGCATTTCACTAACTGTGAATTGCTCTCTCGCAGACAGAGACACAAACATATATAGACACACGCAAAAACAGACTTACCCACAGCTTTGGAGCCAGGTTTCAATCTTTCCTGTAGAGCATCCTGTGGAAATACATACAAACAATTGTCAGCAAGTATGTGCATGTATGTGTGCGTGTTTGTGACTAAGACTTTTTTTTTTTTTTGTCGTGGCTATTGGACACTCAGAGGGTTTTTGCTTATAACCTGTTCAAGGTAATTTGATTACACAACAACTTCTTAGAAACACAAACTTACGACACTTCCTTAAACAGCAGTCAACTTTGGTTAAATCAAGAAAAACTGCACACCATACTTTCAGTTTACTGCAACAGTTGCAAATGCTTGCTTACATTGTTCTTATGGGGGGAAATAATTTGTCTTTATACAAAAGCATGGCTGACATTATGCCATATCCATCCTAAGTATTGAGCAGTTCTTCAAAAACAGGATGTCATTTATGAACTGTACATCACTGGCAGCATCCCCCATGTTTTTCATTAGCTCCTGCACACAAACCAGACAGTTTTTACATAAACTATTTTATTAGTATAGGAGTACTAATGGAGCTAGTATTATCCTGTATATCCCTGTTATCCTAAAAGTTATCCTAAACTGATAAACATCAGCATTTTATTCTTACAGTACACACTCCGAGTATGCATTCAAAGCAGAACTAATGAAACAAAACACATACTGGAGCAACGGATTTGATCATTTACAGTCCTGATGTTTGCCTTCAGGTTACATCTGAAAAATAATCCTCAGAGTATAAGGGTGTGTCCTGATCATTCTGAGATGAGAAAGTCACAAACAGGTGGTGACAATAAATCAAACCCTTCAGTGCCTTACACAACTTTCTATACTGTGCCATTTTGCATTATTTCTTTGTAGCCAAAACATCAATATGTGTAAACATGTTGTGACTGTTTGTACTACCGTCGGGAAAGATTTCCTCCTGCAGGGACAGCTGTGCAGCTGCAGTGGTGCGAGCATTGCTGGATGCAGATGCATTCAGCTCTGTATCTTCCACCGTGAGCCAGTGACGGCTGCATTGAGCCCATGCCTGCCGTCGGTTCACGGAACATGGACTGTCCATTGCTAACAGGCCTAGAAGAAAAGAAACCACATTTCCGCATATGACTAGGTAAGAAAAACGGGGCATGGTAAAATTAGAGATCAAGAGATTAGAGAGCTATGTAAGAGATAGAATGTGGACCTGGACTCTTTATTTAGTCCACTATTTTAAGTAGGGTTGTGATGTGTGACGCAGCAATGAGATCTTAACCAGAGAGAAGAAAATCTAAACTCCACTTGTTCATTAATCCATCTTCAGTACTGCTTTATCCTGGTCACGGTTAAGGTGGATACAGAGTCTATTCCAGACCAGTGGATGCAAGGTGGCAGGGACACACCCAGAACCTGAAGCCAGTCTATTCCCTGGCCCCATGCACACACATTAAAATCACATGTTTGGGTAAGTTGGAAGTAGTCAGTCCAGCTCCTGCTATGTTTTTTTGGGTGGTGGAAAGAAATCGGAGAACTCGGAGGAAACCCTGAGAACATGCAATACCACAGAGACACGGGACCCTGGAAATGTGAGGCAGTGAAGAAATCAATCAAATAAAAGCATTTAATAATAATAATAATAATAATAATAATAATAACAACAACTAGGTGATTAGCCGGTGGCTTCGCTCACTGAGTGCAGGGGGGGGGGGGGGGGGAAGCAGTATTTATAAAATAAGATTGTTAATTACCAATTTTATTTTTCAAAAAATAGTAGTCATACGTCATTTCCGTTTCAAACGCAAAAAGAATTTTATATACAGTATTTAGATCAAAGTTTTATTAAATCATTACTTACTAGGTGTTTACTTCTTTTCAATATCAGTAAAATAACTCTCACACAAATAATAACAGGGCGGCACGGTGGCTGAGTGGTTAGCATCGTCGCCTCACAGCGAGAAGGTCCTGGGTTCGGCACAGGTGCCTTTCTGTGCAGAGTTTGCATGCTCTCCCATTGCCTCTGCATACTCCGGTTTCCTCCCACAGTCCAAAGACATGCACAGAGGGCATTAGGCTAATTGGCTGCTTTGGATTGCCCATAGGTGTGAATGGGAGTGTGAATGGTTGTCTGTCTCTCTGTGTGTCGCCCTGCGGTGGATTGGCTTCCCGCCCAGGGTGTGTCCCACCTCTCGCCCGATGTCAGCTGGGATTGGCGCCAGCTTCCCCCCGTGACCCTGACCAGGATTAAGCGGCAGAAGACGAATAAAAACAAATAATAGCAATTCGTAAAGACAATATAAAAATGGTGCCCACGAACGAAGTGATAAGTTCCCGGTACCTACACCGTTTTTCATATAAAATGTAAGCCCTGGTGACGCTGTTTCCACTCATACGCACGAATAATATGTCCTGTGGACATACGTCATTTCCGTTTCAAACGCAAAAAGAATTATAGATTGATAGATAAAAGGTTCCTCAAAGGTTCAGCTTGGAACCTTTTCTGATAGCAGGTACAAATGAGAAGGGAAAAACAAAACAGCAACAACAAAAAAAAAAAAAACATATGCTTTCAGGACCAATAAGGTTTTTAAGTGACCTTCAAAACAAGTGTGTTTGGAAATAACCTAGCAGGTTCCTTACCTCAGTTCACACTGCACTGGCGCTGAGGTGCTCACGCATCCTCTTTTTTCACTATCTAAAAGTCATAGACCCACACCGTTTCATACCAAAACCACAAATTCAGGATGTTGGCTCATATTACGTTTGAACATGCAAACTCATGTCTCCGGTTTTGACAAGAAGTGAAAGGCCAACGCTGTCACACCGCGCCATGACATTACACAAGAAACAACCCCAAACATACAAAGCGACAGGCAGCTACAGGAGAACTTCCTCCTCACAGCGACTCGAGTGGAAACGGCGCTCAGGACAGCTCAACACCTGCACTCGCTCTCTCGTCCTGCTGTAGCCATTATAATAAGAAACTCGGCGTATTTCAACACACACACACGACGCGTTAGCTTGTTTCCAGATTGTGAGGTGACGTTTCCGCACACGCTGTAAAGCTGCACTTACCTTCAGCAGACCGCTCCTAACTGCAGCATCTTCACAAGTCGCACTTCACCGCCGTGGTAACGTTATGCTCCCGGCACACCGAGCTTCCTACATGCCGTGAAACGGAGGAAACCAGAAACAGCCTTTGTGTGTCGGTTTTTTTTTTACAGCATTGTTACTCCGCCGACGCAAACTTTCGCGCTGTTTCTGCTGACAGAGTCTTCAGCTGCGTGACGCGCCGCACATGACGGAAGCAGGCAGAGGAAGGAGTGCAACAAAAAGGAAATCCATCAAGCGCACAGCCGACCATCTGCTCAAACCCTGCGATACCACAAGAGAAACAAAACAAAACGCTGAAAACACTTCAAACCAGGCTTACGAAGAAATAGTTACAGCAATCAGGGTACATTGTAGCTACCTAAATGTTACCTGTAAATCCTGTCTGGCTGCTTGTTCCAGGCAGGAAATCAAACCAGGGCTTTTTCCACTTCTGCCTTGCACAAGTTGCTATGGCGTGCCCAGGTCTAAGACCTCAATGTCATCAAATATTAACCTGACCAGGGTGTGGGAGCTTAGGCTCTTTATATGTCTCATTTACCAGCTATTCCTGATAAGGCTCACACACTCACTGACCTCAGTGTAGAGGAAAAAGTCAGGAGGTTTTTTGTTTTGTTTTGTTTTGTTTTGTTTCCCCCCACACTTACTAAGCACTTCATAAGGAACACCTGTACACCTCCATGTTCATGCAGTTATCTAATCAGTCCATCATGCAACACTAGTGCAATGTATAAAACCATGCAGATACGAGCCAACAGTTTTGGGTAATGTTCATATCAACCATTGGAATGGGGAAAAATGTGATCAGAGTGATTTGGACCATGATCCGGCTCGATTGCTGATGCCCGATGGGCTAGTTTGAGAACAGAAAACCGAGGCTGCAGTGGACACAAGCTTATCAAATCCGAACAGCTGAAGACTGGAAAAAACATAGCCTGGTCTGAGGGATTTTGATTTCTGCTGAGCCACACAGATTGTAGGGTCAGAATTTGTCCCATGAACCATGAACCTGTATGAATCCATGGACCCAACCTGCTTTGTGTCAACAGTCCAGGCTGGTGGAGGTGGTGTAATGGTGTAAGAAATGTTTTTTTTCCATTATGCTACACTAGTGCAATGCATGAAATCATGCAGATACCAACAGGGTAATGTTCATATCAACCATAGGAATGGGGAAAAATGTGATCAGAGTGATTTGGACCATGATCCAGCATGATGGCTGGTGCCCGATGGACTAGTTTATGTGTTTCTGGGAACAAAAGTGGCTTGTTGATAAAAGAGGCCAACAGAGAAGAAAAGTGACTCAAATAGCCATGCTGTACAATTGTGGTGAGCAGGAAAAGCATCTCAGAATGCACAACATGAAAAATTTGAGGCGGATGGACTACAACGGAAGGAGATCATGTCGGGTTCCCATTTTGTCGGTCAAGAACAGAAAACTGAGACTGCAGTGGACACAGGCTTATCAAATCTGAACAGTTGAAGACTGGAAAAAACATAGCCTGGTCTGAGGGATTTTGATTTCTGCTGAGTCACACAGATGGTAGGGTCAGAATTTGTCATGTGAACCATGAATCTGTATGAATCCATGGACCCAACTTGCCTTGTGTTAACAGTCCAGGCTGGTGGAGGTGGTGTAATGGTGTGAGGAATGTTTTCTTGCTACACTTTGGCCCCATTTTAAACAGTCAGTTATCACTTGAGTGCCACAACCTAAGTATTGTTGTTGACCATATCCATCCCATGATGGCCACTATTTACCCCTTTTCTCATGGCTACTTCCAGGATAATGCACAATGTCACAAAGCAAACGTTGTTTCAAACTGCTTTTAGGACCAAATGAGCTCAGTGTTCACTTATTAGTGAGCTCAGTGTTCTTCAGTGGCCTTCCCAATCATCATATTTGAATCTAGTAAAACACCCTTTGGACGTGGCAGAACAGAAGTCATGGCATGAAAATGCACACGAAAAAATTACAGGAATTCCCTGATGCATTCATGTAAACTACTCAGTAATAGTACAGTGTTGCTAATAAAGTTCTCAGGGAGTGTATATTATTTACATTATTGTTCAACTAATTCTGCATTTTTAAAACGACTTGATCAGTCTAGGTGTTTTATTTGTGCTCAAAAGTTTTTATTCCAAAAATAACATTTTTCATCAACATTCAGAGAATTATAACTCGTTAAAGAACATATATTTGCCCTAAATGTTATTGTTACCATTGAAATATGTGAGTAAAAGTGTGGCACAGTTGGACATGCAGATGGCAGAAAAGGTTGTGAATAAAACTAAATAAAATTATATAAGGTGTTATATTTCAGCTGAGACAAATGCAGGAACCAAAACATGTCCTTAGAACATGGTAGTGTATAATGTGACCTTATCCACCTTTTACTTTTCTTTGTATGCCTGGGTGAGTTTGGGGTAAGGAGAACAATGCACCTGATGCACCTGACTGTTAAACATGATATTCGATCTTTTCCTGCATTCCAGGGAGTCCTACTCTACTCAAATATCAGTTCAACCTCTCATTACTTCATTGCAACAATTTTAGCAGTTTATTGTTTATTATACTCATTCTTAACTCAAAGTGCATGTGTGTGTGTGTGTGTGTGTGTGTGTGTGTGTGTGTGTGTGTGTGTGTGTGTGTGTGTGTGTGTGTGT
>JAQLOM010000035.1:15100740-15115725 GCA_030068315.1 Chrysichthys thysi
TAATTTCACCTTCAAATCACCTGCTAATCCTAGAGGTTCACATACTTTTGCCACTGACAGATATGTAATATTGGATCCTTTTCACCAATTAATAAATGACCAAGTGAATTTTTTTTTATCTTATTTATTTAACTGGGTTCTCTTTATCTACTTTGTGGACTTGTGTGAAAATGTGATGATGTTTCAGGTTATATTTAAGCAGAAATGGAGACGATTCTAAAGGGTTCACAAACTTTCCAGCACCACTGTACATCATGGCCTTTTTAGACTTATATATTTTTTTTAGATCATCTGATTTAGATGACACAATGATGATAAATTACAAGGAACTTCTTGAGAGGCTTCAGTTGCGTTAGATCCGAGTGAGGTTTCATGAGTTTCGCTCCATGTGTCACCTTTAGTCAGTGGGACCGGGAGCCCCGCCCCCTCCCAGCGTTCTGTCCTTCATTTCGTAACCGTGCGCGCGCTTTAAATGCGGTCCTAAGCTGTGTGTATATATATAGACAGTCGGACTTTTCTGAGTGAGAAGACACAGTGCGCGAGCTCTGCGACATGACGTGGTCACTGGTGCTGCTGCTCATCGGAGTTCTTTCCGCGGTCCTTATCCTCTACACGAGGCGCACGAGGTGAGTCTGAGAATCTACAGCACGCGCTCAAGAGTCTTTACTGAGCTGCACGAGCTTAGAGCTGCAGTACTGTGCAAAAGTCTTGAACCACCCTATACATAGGTTTTTTTATTTACTAAATAGGAGTGCAAAAATAATGGCATTAGATCCTCTAACTTAACAGAGAAAAACCACAACATGCAGTAAACAGTAATACTGTAAACTAAACAGACAGTATCTGGTGGGAGCACCCTTTGCTTTTTGTCCCACCTTAAATAGTAGCCCTATGTACAGTAAGCCCTCTTACAGAACATGTTGCCTTACGGACATAAACACGTTTCTTGAATGCAAATAATTTTTCAGTAAAGTAATGTTTGGAAATACAACCCCCTTTTTTGTATTAACTGAACTATGGAAAATTCATAAAATATACACCTATAGCAAAATTTGTATTAAGAAACACACACACACAAAATAAATAAATGCCCAGCGTTGTACAGTACATGCAACACCACACAGGTTTTAATTCCCTGTAGGTACTAGCATTGCAGATTATTTTCCGAGATGCAGTTTTGAACAGAGTGTGTTTTGACACTATTTTGTGATGATATTTTAAAAATTTCAACCTAACCTGCGTTTGTTTCCCTATTCAAAACCGAAGCTGGTGACCTGCCACGATAACGTCCATAAGAATGCTGTTTGAAGGTGACTGTAATATGTAAGCTGTTTTAAGTAGTTTGTTCTTTCTGAAGGCGAAGAAACGAGCCTCCTTTGGATAAAGGGAGAGTTCCTTGGCTTGGACATGCGCTTGAGTTTGGGAAGGATGTGGCCAAGTTCTTAACACAGATGAAAGATAAGCATGGAGACATTTTTACAGTAAGTTCCTGCCGGTTGTTTGTATACTATTAGTGATTACTGACATAGTTAGGGTTTTTATTAGTTATAACTACTCCTTGTTGTCCTTTTCTGTCCTATCTGATGTTCAAATTAAAATGATCCACCGCACAGGGCTTCACTTCATTGTCGAGAGATAGTGAATGACTCACTGTGACCAGTGCAGCTGTAGTCTTAAAAAAGTTTTGAAACCGTAACTCAAAGTAATGCATTCTTTTGGTGAGAGTTTAGGTAATCTGATACTGCTGAAGAAGGCAACAATAACATATACTTTAAAAATGTTTTCCTTATGTTACAGTCTCACCTTACATGCGAACTCACCCAACATTTCAGTGGGGTTTTTTTTCTTTAATTGCAGTTTCATTGCTTTAATTGTTCTGTGGGACGGTTGTCATGGAAAGCATTAATGTTAGTCACCGTATCAGCTGCATTGCCAGGAGATGACATCATATAGTTTCTGACATGGAGTACAGTGAAACAGAAGGAAAATATCTTGCAGAGATTACTGATGTGTCACTCTTTCGATGTGATGACATAAGAAATGCCATACCCTGGAAGTTTTTTTACAACTTGCACTTCTCTGATTTGGTCCACAGGTGTGTGCGGCTGGTCATTATGTGACTGTCCTACTGGATTCCAATTGCTATAATGCTGTGCTCGCAGACACCCGATCCTTTGATCTGACTCGCTATAGCCAAATTTTAATGGACAGAATTTTCAACCTTCAGTTGCCTAATCATGATCCCATATCCGAGAGAAAAAAAGTGGACAAGTAGGTGTTTGAGACTTGATTCAACAGTTCCCCAACGTATTTTGTCAGTCTGAAAACGTACAGATTTTACTAAAATAACTTGACTAAAGTTATTAAGTCATTAAGTTACTAAACGAACTAAATGAACAGTGCTTTGGAGACCAGTTACTTAAAGATTATAGCACCTCCAACAGTTAATAAGCGACTACCAAGCTTGCAATTACTTTGTAAATTAATGTCAGTTAATGCTGATATAACAATGTAGCCTTTGTGTGTGTGTGTGCTTTCAGATACTTTAATAGCACCAACCTGTCTGG
Organism: Chrysichthys thysi; assembly: GCA_030068315.1. NCBI lineage: Eukaryota > Metazoa > Chordata > Actinopteri > Siluriformes > Claroteidae > Chrysichthys > Chrysichthys thysi. The sequence continues at coordinate 15,103,308 of JAQLOM010000035.1, forward strand.
ACTCTGCAGCTCAATGCAGAAAAACCTCCAATTCCTCATAGCATCGGAAAATACATCAAATCCAACAGAATGGAAAAAGGACAGGCTTTTTGACTTCTGTTACAGCTTGCTCTTCAAGTATGTTTTCAGGAAGAGTATTATGCAATCAAGACAGAAGTGTGAGAAACTAAATAATTTGGCTACAAACCAGTGGAGTAATTGTGCCACACATACACGTATCTGCGGAAACCCTGAGTGTTAACTTAAGAATTTGCAGGGTGTGTCATGGCTGTCTTAAACATAGGTCTATTTTAGTTCCCTTGACTATTACAGATGAGTACTGCTGTAGTGGCACAAACCGCATACTGTGTGAAACTGTGTGGGCTACACACAAATACATTACAGTGTATTTATACATTACTGTATATACTTATATAAATTCTGCTCGTCAAGAGTAATCTGCTGTTTTAAATGCTGATCTCTCATTCTCGTTCTGTCTTTAGGGCCGGATATCATACCCTGTTTGTCACAGAGAATAATAACAGTGCTGAATTCACTGAGGTTTATAAGGAGTTTCGGCGGTTTGACAAGATTTTACCAAAACTGGCACGGGGTTCTGCAAGGAAAGGTATTTTGAAGAAGGAAATGAAAGAACCTAGAACTCTCATAATTATTCGAAAGAAAGAAGTTAGAGAAACCAAGAATATAAGGTGTTCTTTTACCAAAACATGAGGTACTAAATTTCACCTAAATGTGTGTGTGTGTGTGTGTGTGTGTGTGTGTGTGTGTATGCGTGCGTTCGTGTGCGTGTACCTGTGTGTATGAATTCTTGTTAGATGAATTGAAAGTTGCCAGCGGGGCACAGCAGCGGCTATGGGAACTGTTGTTGCCAAACTGGTTTTTCATGGGAAAAACAAGCCAGTCGTGGTTACAGACCTACTTACAGCACCTAGAAGAGCAGGGCTTGGACACACAAACACAGCGGCGAGCCATGCTTCTCCAACTGTGGGTTACACAGGTGAGCAGTGTCAATGTGGTGTTTCACACATGCACACACACGAACACATACATATGACCAAATTCATATTGGAATAATGGACTTTTTTGCCCCCCACCAACCTTACTGTTTTATCTGTGCAACACCGAATCAAACAAGGTAGATATTTCTGAATAGAAATTCCTGGTCTCTGTTCATTTGCCCAAGCATGCATGTGTGTGCATGTGTGTGTGTGTGTGTGTGTGACAGAGAAGGAGTTAGTGAGAAAGAGAGAGCAAACAAGGCAGAATGTGACAGGGTTTTTTTTTAACTGTCAGATCCAGGGAATATGATGCAATAGTTGAGAACAAGGAAAAGTCCACCTGACCTGCTACTTTCCCAATTACACAACATTCAAGATCAAATCATTACATGGAGTATTGTAGTAGAGTACTCAGTTAGACTTTAAAACATCTGACTATTTATATAGAATATAATTATTGTGCGAAATAAACATTACACCGAATATTTAAAAAAAACGTTTCCTTTGAAAGAACTAACCAAAAAAAGTCATTGTCATTAGAATTTTAGATTTTCTTACGAAACTGTATGTATCAACTCCATATTTACACCCACAGGGCATATTTTGAATAAATGTAAACAAATGGTTATTCTTTAATAACTTATAGGACATTTTAGATAGAAGCCCTTTCTGAGAGCGGCTCACAAAATGCAGTATGAACAACTCTTATTACTAAAATTAGTATGTGGGTTATAGGTTAGGTGTGACCAAAATCAAACTTTTTAATCATGCGCACAGCTTTTTGAAAAGTGCTAAAGCTTTTGAGAGTGATCTGTCCGAGGCCCATTGCGAAGAAGATGAAGAAGATGCGCACTAACATGTTTGGCGACAAAAGGCTACTACATGAAAGGAAGATCAGCTGATACCCACTGTAAATGTAGGTCAGTGATGCTTTGAGTCTGTTTTGTGGCTGATGTTTCAGGGTAACAGGGTATTTTAAGCTCAAAACCTGGTTGCCTTTGCCAGGAGATCCAGATGTGGTCACAGATAAAACTTTTGAGAAGATGGTTGAAGTAATGCAAACCTAAGACTATAAAGGAGCATAAGGGCCTGTGTCCACCACGTGCGTTTTTGTTTGCACTGAATAACTAACTGGGTTGTCAGTGAGAGCCAGGATCAGTTTCTCCTCTACCATAGTTGACAGTGTTATTATCGTAAGTCCCACTCTTTCTTGATTTGCATTGGTCGGTGAGAGAGAAGTGACATCAACGAGCTCATCAGCGCTTCCAAAACTCAAAGCGCCCTGAAAGCAGCGCAATAAAAAAAGCTGTGCATCGAGGGGGTTTTTGCGTGAAGGACGCCGAGTGCTGTCAACAACGAACTTTCATAGGATTTGTAGAGAAAACAGATGCTGTCAGGTCAAAGGAAAAAAAGAAGAAAAAAACCCCACAGTGGACACAGGTCCTAAAATGTTGTGCATAGGGCACTAACCTTCCAACCTTGTTAGAAATGGCATGGAGATATTATTTTTTCTCTCTATGGTAGGCGCAGCCAAATATTAATTGTATGGGTGCTGATAATTGTGAAACCGGAATTTTGTACGTTAAAAAATGGCAATACTTTTTTGGTATATGCTTGAGGCTCAGATCACTTGCTGCACATGCTGTTCTTTTTAAAAAAAATAATTTTTGCTCATTTTCATAAAGGGTACCAATAATTCTGGAGGGCAACATGTCCCAGATACAAATATTCAAATAAATTTGCAAATTTTGTTAGACACCAACATGGTTAGGTTACATGTGGCTGTAACAACTGACATATCATTTTGACCTGGATGAATGAGGAGAAGATTCTGCCTCAGCGATGATGTACCTTGTATACACCTAAACCTATATAAAATTAGCAGTATGTATCAGTAAGGGGGAGTTTCCACAGGTAAAATTCCAGCACTGTGACTGGACAGGACAGATGTTGCTAGAGTTAGAGAGTGAATGGCACTCTTAGTAACCTCTATTAGATTGGTGTTTCCCTGCAATAACTGTGTATGATAGTGTAGAAGCACCCATGAGAACCACCTCACACATTTACTGTTGTACAGGATGATATTTACAGCTCTGGTAGAGTTGACAGTGGCATCTTTCATACAGTAGTTATCTGGCACTGATCATCTCAAGCGACATCAGTGACCATTTCCTGTGAAACTGACACCGGTGACATAGCAACATTTGAATTTACACAATGTTATGCAAATTCATAAGAACTCATCATTCAAATTAGAAGCCTTGTCTATTACCATGGTCTCATCTGGAATTTTATGTTCCAGTGTTGAACATAATGACATTGTAAACGAAACTAAAACGTCTAAATTACAAAACAACGCAGAGTTACTTTTTGAAGGAAATGAGGTCTTACAACCCCCGCAAAAGTTGTGACACTCTGTAAAACATACCTAAAAATAGAATGGAATGATTTGCATTGACGTCCTTTTTGATCTATATTTAATTAAATACAATGCAAAGACAAGATATGTTCCGTTTTAACTTGATAAATGTCATTGTATACTGTAAATATACACGCGTTCTAAATTTGATGCCTGCAGCAAGTTGGGCAAGTTGGAACAGGAGTATCAAAAGTTTTGGAGAGCTGTGGAAAGCTCAAAAGACACCTGCTTTGTACATTCCACAGGTAAACATGTTAATTGGTAGCAAGCGATGGCATTATGATGGAGCAAGATTCACCAGCATACGTTTTCTCAACATTTTAGTTTCTCGCCATGAAGCTGCAAGAATTTTCCTAATGACCCGTGACCTTTGAACCCTCAAGTGGCACTGCATTAAAAACCGACATGATTGTATAAAGGACATCATTACATGGGCTCGGGAACACTTTGGAAATCCGTTGCTGGTAGACGCAGCTCATCATGGCAAGCAAAGGCCATACATGAACAATATCCAGAAACGCTGCTGACTTCTCTGTGCCCAAGCTTATCTGAGGTGGAATGACACAAAGTGGAAAAGTGTGCTGTGGACTGAGAAGGTCACATTTCAGTTTGCTTTTGAAAATCATGAACATTATGTCGCCCAGGCTAAAGAGGGAAAGAATTATCCAGATTGTTACCAGCGCAAAGCCAGCTTCTTTGATGGTACGAAGTGTGTTAGTGCACATGGCATGGGTAACTAAATGTTTGTGAAGGCACGATTAATGCTGAAAGGTGTTTTGGGGCAGCATATGCTGCCATCCAGATGATGTCTTATTCAGGGACATCCCTGCTTATTCCAGCAAGACAATGCCAAACCACATTTGTATAAGTTACTACAGTGTGGCTGTTGGTATGAAAGAGTGTAAGTAATAGACTGGCCTCCCTGCAGTCCACATCAGAGTGTGGTGCATTATGAAGTACAAAATAAGACAATGGAGTCCCTGGACTGCTGAGCAAATGAAGTCAAATATATCAAGAAAGAATGGGGGGAAAAATTCACTTTTAAAACTTCAACAATTAGTGTTCTCAGTTCCCAAACACGTACTGATCGGTGCTAAAACAAAAGGTGATGTATCAAAGGGCTAAACATTCCCCTGTCCCAAACACTGCATTATATTCAGTTGAATATAGGTCAAAAATGATTTGCAAATCATTGCATTCTGTTTTTATTTATGTTTTACAACAGCATCCCAACCTTTTTGGAATCAGAGGTTGTAAGAAAAAAACAGATATGGACAGTTGTATGAGAGTTGTATGTTTTGTGACAAATTTTACAGATGGTAGAGAAGGAAGCACTTAAGAAACTAAAATTGAGGAACTAAATCTCACAAGTTTTACAAAATCTTGAAGCGCCATTGCTTACAGGAAAAGCAGCTAATAAATGCAACATATGACTGTTTGATAAGTGTGTGTGTGTGTGTGTGTGTGTGTGTGTGTGTGTGTGTGTGTGTGTGTGTGTAGGGTAATGCTGGTCCCGCAGCATTCTGGTTGCTGGGCTTCTTGCTCACTCACCCAGAGGCTCTGAAAGCAGTGAAAGATGAGCTATGCAGCCTTCAGCACCTCCCTCTGGACCAAAAAGAGAACACACCGGTGTTGGGTACGTTTCAGCGGTGGTACATTTAACCATGTTAAAAAACAACCAAGCTTTTTCTGTACTCTTCAAGAAACTTGCATAAATAATTGCTACACCTGTATATTTTTTTTTGTATTACAGTAAGAACCATGCATCACTGAATCTGCTTATTGTTATATTATTAAATAATTATGCCTGCATCTTTCTATATTCACACAATAATAGGAAATTATTTTATTTGCGTTTGCTGTCACAGACAGTGTTCTGAAGGAGACGCTGCGCCTCAGAGCAGCTGCCCTCATCACCAGAGATGTGATGCAGGACACAACGGTTAAATTAAGCTGCGGCCAAGAGTATGTCCTACGGCAGGGCGATCGCCTGTGTATGTTCCCTTTCCTCAGTCCACAGATGGATCCAAAGATCCATCATGAGCCAGAGGTGAGCTCAACACTCAGCTGCTCGCTTTATTTTTTGTTTCTTTTGTTCTCCGAGCTGTTTGACTTGATCCTTTAGCTTTTTAGCAGTTTAGCCTGCCCTGTGGTTCAAAGTCAGATGCATTTATCAGTATAGATTTTTCATATGTCATTGAAAAAAGTGTCAGTTCATCATTCACAGTGCATGAAAGTCGACAGGCTCAGTTAACAGGTTCCAGGTGTAGCACCTAGTAATGAATAACACCAGGGTGGTGTGATATGGCACAACACGAAGCGGAGTGCCATTATGACACTGAAGTGTATTGCACGCTCTCTCTCTCTCTCTCTCTCTCTCTCTCTCTCTCTCTCTCACTTCTTCTCTCTCTTTTTCAAAAAACACAGCAAAGCGCAAACATCTCATGGGTTTTAGTTTCCTAAACATGTTTTTTTTTTTTTTAAATGTGTATTAAGCTTAGATTACATGGAGTGTCTGCTATACAACTCCCTGTGTATGAGTTGTTACTATAGAAACAATAACATATAGAACGTATGCCTTAATATTAATGTATTGTTCATGTTACATCCAGAACTACTGTGTGAGCCACTCTGTTATACAGAAATACTGCACACCTCCTGCTGCACTGTGGTAAAAATGTAGCATAACTGAGCTATAGACAGATTCAGCGTTAACAGCTTTACAGATGTTTAATTTCAATAATCCTGACCCCAACATCATTTCTTAATTCCGAAAGCATATATTAACCCAATTTCACCTGACACTTCAAACTGGCCAGAGGCAGTGATGGATCGATTTAACATTTGGTTGGATGTCCCAGACCTAAAGAAGAGGAGGACGCAGGTTTAAAGAGGACATGAGATTGAGATTTTTGAAATGGATGACCTAATGCCATCAGCTGTACAACCGGATGAACACTTTTCTGATATTTATATTCAATGAGAACATTTGTGATAAAATTTCATTGCAGTAGTATTTGACATGCATGGTGGTGGATATTTTGCCACTTGAGGGTTCTGCAAAGCCTGCAATTCCTATAGCCACAAAAGGAAAATAAGTAGATTAGTTCAAATAGGTGCAACATAGCTTTAATTTCAAACAATTAATATACTTTAGAGTTAGATACAAATTGATCATAACTTGTTATTCCTCATTCCTATAGATAAGAGCATGAACAGCTAACTTTCATAATTCACTACTACTATAAAATATACTGAGATTTACCGGGCATATCCATGCCTATTTTTAATCGCATCAAATCAAATCAAATAAAAACAAATAAATAAAAGCAAGCTGTTGCAAATAGTGTTGTGAGTAATTACATTACATTACATTACATTACAGTCATTTGGCAGACGCTCTTATCCAGAGCGACTTACATTTATCTTATTTATACAACTGAGCATTTGCGGGTTAAGGACCTCGCTCAAGGGCCCAACAGTGGCAGCTTGGCAGCACTTGGATTTGAAATTTGTAATTGTAAGTGGATTATGGATGAAGTCTGTAAAATGTCATAGTGCAAGTCTAAAGAGACATCTAGGATTGGACCAGCAGTTACTAATCCAAAAACAGGAAATGTATAAAGGAGGGAACACAATTTAACACCAGGGCTTTTAATAAAGTGGACATCTTGGCCAGGACACTAGCTGCTATAAGATATAAATTCTGTGCAAATTTGCATGCTTCAGCACTTCATGGCCTCATTTTACTTGACACATTTAATCCCGGTACTTCCCACTGATCAATACAGTGGGAAGAAGATATTAGATGGTTTAATAATTAAACACTGAGTAACATGGATTTCTCAGATATTCTCAAAGGCCAAATGAATTTTGCTATAATGATTTTGATGTTCCGACATCCAAACACCTACAAACTATATCAAGAGTCTATGTATGACACTAATATTTGCAGTCAGTTTTCTTCCGAACGATCAGATACTTTCTGAAGAGCTGTGGTTGAGTCTCTGTATCTGCTTTCGGGTCTTTCAGAAGTTCAAGTTTGATCGCTTCCTAAATTCTGATGGAACGGAGAAGAGGTTGTTCTGTAAAGAGGGGCTACGGATGAATGATGGTTCCATGCCATGGGGAGCAGGAAGCAATTTGTGTCCAGGGCGTGAGTTTGCTATTCGCGCTTTAAAAAGGTGAGCATTAACAAGGCATACTGTCCATCAACCCATGGTTTCTGCACTAATCTAATGTTTTAAACAATTGAAATAATCAAAGCGTCTCCAACATCGTTAAACAGTTGTAAGCAGATGTTTATATACACGGATGTGGACGTCATCATGATCCTGAATGCCATGGCAGTATTAGGCTTTTAATGACTTCTGTAAACTGTTCATATTTCTGGGGCAGAACAATTGTATGACGTACATTTTTATTTGGAAAAAAACAAGAATTCGGAGCACGAGTTTTAATTTATTTGGGATTTTCTGAAGTTAACTGAGGGTACACTAACAAGTATACTCACAGGGTCAAAAATATACATACAGCACACCTAATATTTGCTTATATGTCCCTTAGGAAGTTTCACCTTGCTAAGGGATATATGCTTTTGGTAGCCATCAGCGAGCTTCTGACAGAATTCTTTGTGTTTGTAAACATCTGACCACAACTGTACAGTGTTATTTACACTTCTATTTCATATCATGTTTATAATGCTGTTTACTCCACCTGTATGGTTGCATGTTTAATTTGAATAATTTTTCATTTCTCAACTTCTTAACCTACTTTTAGGTTTGTGCTCATGATTCTGACACAGTTTGACCTGGAGCTGTGTGACTCTAATGCATGCATGCCACCAGTGGACCCCAACCGCTATGGCTTCGGAATGCTCCAACCAGAGGGAGATTTGGAAATCCGCTATAAACTCAGAAAATAATAATTACATAATGTAAACCTACAACCAATACGGTTTAAATTTAAGTAGCTCCATTGTATATAGGCCCTTGCTATTATTTGTTCTTGTTTTTTTTGTACAGTTTTTTATATCACCTGTTATTTATTTGAATAAAACAGGTCATTAAGTCTCCAAATTGTAATGTACAATGTTTTTAGTAATGCTGTACTGCTGCATGTTATGTGTGTTTTTATTTGTTTTTAATTACATGATTGCTTCTGTGCTATAACTGTAATTAAGCATCTTTTTATTATGCCGTCCTTCAGCATGAATTGTTGCAAATGTATTACATTCACCAAGAAACTCAAAGCTGTTCTGTTTATGTTCCCCGAAGATATGGGAAATTTGGGTGAAGTATTCTGTTCTCAAAAGCAAAAAAATAAAATTCAAAATGTAAACAAATACAGCCCTCCACAAATGGTTCTTAAGTCAGTGGACCAGATAAGAAGTGCAAATGTGAAAGAAGAGAAGAGAAATGTACTATATGGATTTCATTTCTGTCCATTTCATACAAACAGTTACATGGTATGTACTGTACCCCATCCATGACATGAACATAAAATTTCATAACGACATAAATAACTTGACATATTCATTTGCATGTGTGAACGTGGGTGTTTAAATTAACAGGCAACATAATTAACTAGCCAGGGACATTGGATGAGTTCTTACCCACTTACTCATCTTCTGTCACTTAATCCTCACAGGGGGGGACCTGGAGCCAATCGCAGCTGACTTTGGGTGAAAGGTGGGGTACACCCTGGGTAGGTCGCCAATCCACCGCAGGGCCGACACACAGACACAGGCAACCATTTCCCACTCACATTCACACCTACGGCCAATGTAGAGTAGCCAGTTAAATGAATCCCCTCTGTGCATGTCTTTGGACTGTGCGAAGAAACTGGAGTACCACGAGGAAACCCAAGAAAAAAGGGGCAGTGGTAGCCTAGCAGTCAGGGAATTGGCCCTTCAATCGGAAGGTTGTGGGTTCAAGGCCCAGGACCAACAAGGTACACTGTGCTCTTCGGGTTCCCCCTGCTTTACCTGGTGAATGGGTTAAATGCAGAGAAGTAATTTCACTGTGTCACGCTATGCTGTGGTGTGTTTCACGTGTGATCATCACTAGTATCACTTCTTCTCCTAATTCCACACAGAGAGTTGCCCCTGGACAACCCCAGGGATCGAACCCAGGACCTTCTTGCTGTGAGGTGACAGTGCTCACTACAACACCACACCACTGTGCCGCCCCTGAGTGTTTACCTCATCTGATATTTTACTGACAGGTTTTGTAATATGAATGAAAATATTAAAAAAAAAAAAAAAGTATTCTGATCTGATAATCAACAGTCCAGGCTTTAGCCCTAAATCCTAGTGCAACACCCCAAAATGGCCCTATGTGAGCACAGAGAGAGAGAGAGAGAGAGAGAGAGAGAGAGAGAGAGAGAGAGAGAGAGAGAGAGAGAGAGCGCCCAAAATTCACCTGTGCTGAATGAGCACCTGAGGAACACCTAGCTGCGTCATGTGAGTGAGTTCAGCTCTGCAAAGATGCACACTGGGGATGCCTTCAACACTATGGCGTTCATTCACCTCCCCTGGCTGATCGGTCAATAACAGATGATTTCCTGCGTAAAACATCAACAGTGCTTTTCATCCCAGAAAAGGGCGAGCCAGCGGAAAAGATGCAGTTCGCCATTTTGCCCGGGGTCAGTGCGCCGTGGCGCAGGAGGGAGGAAGACGCGCCGCAGCCGAGTGAAGGGTTAATCCTCACATCCAGCCTTCCGCACACTAAACCCTTCTGCCGCCAAATCAGCTGCACAGATTCACCACTGGACTTGTTGATTTATTTCTCATCCTACGAAACACCCTGGCGATTCGTAGCGAGCAGTCCACGATACCCAGACTGGAAGATAGCGGTCCTCCGCGCGGGCTTCATTTCATCCTGGAGCTGGGAATAAAGCTGTGACGCTGCTCCAGTTTTCCTTCTCATTTATGGGCTTTTCCATCCTTCTCAGCCTTCAGCTCCTGAGGTATGTGTTGCGATGAATCTCCAGCCATTATTATTATTATTATTATTATTATTATTTGACATGTATTAATCGGTCACCCCAAAAAAGGACAATAATGCCCCAAACCAATCAAACCGCTGCTGTTTCCATCTTGGGCTTTAACCTACTTTAGTGAGCACATTAGTTTCCATGCACACCTTGGCTCGATCGACTTCCTGATTTATTTCGACATAATGCTATTTAAAATAATAATAATAATAATAATAATAATAATAATAATAACAACAATAACAACAATCGAAGGCGTTTTTTCAGCCGACGCCTGGGTTTGCTCGGTGCCCCTCAAAACACTGGAGAGCGTGATGAAATATGATGATGATGATGATGATGATGATGATGATTATTATTATGACGCGAGCCAATATCTGAGTGTACAGCCCAACATCCAGCCACACCGAGTCCCGACTCCCAGGCGCGCCCGGGTGACCCGCATGGGGGCTTGTCTTATACGCTGCTTTGCTCCCGGTTTTACAGGGTGTCCGGACCACCTGCGCGGGCGGACAGCTCAACTAGTCAACTATTTCTCAAGCGCACGTTGCTTCTGGGACCTTATGATGTCTCGTCCAACACCCTGAAGCAGAAATCCAGCACCTTCCCTGGACCCAGGCGCCTGGAGAGCAGGCAGGTCCTCAACCAAGACGCTTGGGTTTTGATCCCGAAAATCACCCCGTGTGCCCTGGGTTTCCCCCTTAGTCTTGTCTAATACAGCCCCACGGGTTCTGATGAGTCTAAATAAGAGCACAGGACGCTGACGGATCCTGTACTAGATCGGGGTGGCCCACAGTGCACCGCGCCCATGGCGCTCATTCATCTCGCGCAGCTTTCCACGGGGACGCGCAGGGAGCCGGAGTGCCTGGAGGGCATGTGGACGTTCCTGACCATCTGTTGGTGAATCTCCGCAGCACGAGCGCGCAGGCCTGCTCGGAGTGTGCCGTGTCTCTGGGCTTCAGCGCAGCGATGGGACAGAGCCACATGGAGAGGTAACGCCGGTCCCGCGGTCCGCCTGGAGGAAGCCATAGCCTACGGAACTGCGGCCAAATCCCCCACAATGCACAGAGCGTCCGCCATGATCACGAAAACAGGCTCTCGGTCGGCGGCCTCTCTGCCCCCGGAGCCGGTGGACATCATCCGGAGCATGTCGTGTCACCGGCGTGTGCGTCTGAACGTGGGCGGTCTGCCGCACGAGGTGCTTTGGCGCACGCTGGAGCGCCTGCCGCGCACGCGCCTGGGCAAGCTTCGCGCGTGCACGACGCACGAGGCGCTCACGGACATTTGCGACGACTACAACCTGGACGAGAACGAGTACTTCTTTGACCGGCACCCGGGCGCCTTCACGTCCATCCTGAACTTCTACCGCACGGGCAAGCTGCACATGATGGAGGAGATGTGCGCGCTGTCCTTCAGCCAGGAGCTGGACTACTGGGGCGTGGACGAGATCTACCTGGAGTCCTGCTGCCAGGCGCGCTACCACCAGAAGAAGGAGCAGATGAATGAGGAGCTGAGGCGCGAGGCCGACACGCTGAAGGAGCGCGAGGGCGACGAGTTGGATAACGCGTGCTGCTCGGAGAAGCGCAAGAAACTGTGGGACCTGCTGGAGAAGCCCGGCTCTTCTGTAGCAGCCAAGGTAGCTCTCAGAGTGGGAGCCCTGTGCAGCACAAGGGGGTTTGTGTAGGAAGCAACATCAGCCTGATACAAGCATGCACAGATGCATCCACCCACATACACAGGCTGCTCAGACTCACTCACACACACACGCGCACACGCGCGCAAGTTCACATGCACCTATATACATACACACCGCATACACATGTACACACACACACACACAAGTTCACATGCACCTATCTACATACACATATACTGTACACGCTACACAGGCACACAGACACTTGCAGAGGAGACCCCCCAAACCCCCACCCCTACCCCTCATTTCACTCTCACACACAGACATGCAAGTTCACAAGCACCTATCTACATACACACACACACACAC
>JAQLOM010000035.1:15141170-15151301 GCA_030068315.1 Chrysichthys thysi
CCCCCCCCCCCGCACGCACGTGCTCTCCTCCATCACAACATTCTACCCCCCCCCCCGCACGCACGCGCTCTCCTCCATCACAACATTGCTCTAATGACCTTTTTTGGCATTATGGTGTTCAGTTTAGAAATTATATCAGTATTATCCTTTTCAGGTCTTTTTTCCAAATAACTCTTACCCTGATTGACCACTGCTCACTGAATCAAAAATTTTCATGGCTTAAATAAGACTTAAAAAACCAAGTAATGTACTATCATAAGACACTTAAAATAAACGTAAATGTTCAGTGGAGATGCAAACCTTTGATCCGTGCATAAATAAACATGAAATTCTGTTTTGTAAATTCATTATAAATAAAATATAAAATAAGGAATTTTACCACACCTTTATAATGGATTTGGTTTTCTTTTTAATACGAGGTGGCATCTTGTCCGTGACCGGTAGTTGTGGCAACTTCCGCAGCTCCTCCAAAACAGCAATGGCAGCTAGCTTCTTGGCAATCTTCTTGCTCTTGCCCTCCCCTTCTCCACTGAACTCTCCCACAGACACTTTCACCACAAAGGTTTTCATATGAGGTGGCCCTGCCTCCTTCAGCACCTGGTCAGAAGGTCTGCTTCATTACTGTGTCAGGCAAAAACCTTACAGATGTGGATTTAATTGTGTCAGAATGCAAATGAGGTACAGAGCCGTCAATGTGACTTTTTTTGGTAACGTAAAGCCACGTGTTTACGGTTTTAAACATTTACAGCCAAATTCGAGTTTGCGGTATACCTCGAAGTTCACAGGCATGTTCCGCTTCAGTGCAATCTCAAACACTTGGCTGATCTCAGATTTGTTGAGGTTTTCTTCTTCTGGTTCTTTTTTCATCTATACATAAAAAGAAGCGAATATAAGAAAACAGATCATCTTTCATTATTTATGACTATTATTTCTTGATTAACACGAAACAATTCCGTTTTAGAACAATTTCTTGTTGATGTCGCTTGATGCTGTACCCTGTGGTAGGAAACAAACACAGGATTCAGCCCAAAGACAGCAGGAGTTACATGGATCACAGGTTAGAAATGTCCATGATTAATATCCGCTACAGAATATAGCTTATAAGATTTAACCCACATTACTGAGGATAAATAAATAGAATTTAAAAAAATGAAGATTACTGTAGCACTGTCCAGCCGAAATGAACTATTGTGGATGATTCTGTAACAATTATGCCTGACCAATCACTCACTGACACTACATCCAGCTCCATCCATGGTACCGAAGCAAAAGATGAGGGCATTGAAATTCAGTATGTACTGGCCTTAATGACCTACCTCAACTAGCTGCTGTAACAGTGGCTCTTTCTGCAGTGATTTGATAGCTTTAGCAGCAGCGTCATGTTTAGCCGCCTGGCGTGTGCGGCCCTTTCCATGGAACTGCTGCCCTCCAATGGATAACTCCATATGGTACAGTACCGGTGCCACCGGAGGATACGGATAGTAATACCTGGTCAGGTAAAAGCACACAGAATGAGCATACAGTTTCATATTCTTAGGCTAACAAACGGCTAAGCCTTTTAAACCTGATTATGCACTTCTCAACGTTATTCCCTCATTAACTCCACACCCTATGTTAAACATCTGTAGTGGTGGCACCAGGTGTACATACTGTTGCATGGAGCGAGCATAAGGCCCCGGTGCTCTGATATTGTAGTTGAATGTGGGTCTCATGCCTTGGTATGGGTCTATAAGTTTATAGATTGGCTTCTTCCCCAACTTCATACAAAGTGCATTCAGCTCCACAGTGTGTGTCATGCTGTCTGCTAAGAGAAAAGCTAGTCACAGAGCTGCTCACAGTGTCTGAATGTCAAGTAATAATACTGAAAATAAAAATATATATACATAAAGTGCTTTATGGGCAGAACACTGACCAATGAAAAGGTCAGAAACTACAGTAAGAAGCAAGTACAAATCATTCTGTGCCTCAAATGAACGTTTTAAGATAACTGAAAATCCACATTTACAACTGAATAAAAAGGAGTTGTATGTAAGTATCAGAACATACACTCTGGGCCTCTGTAGAACCCACCTGGGTTCCTGCCTTGGTGTCGTGGGATTCTGTTATTGGGTTTGGGCAGTGCGGTCTGGGCGAGAGCACAGGCTGCTGCAGAGTGCTGAGCTTTCTTTATACTGGTGCCCTCGGCATCCCAGTGCTGCTCGCCCAGAGTCAACTGCACGGTAAATATCTAGACAGAGAGAAAGAACGAGCATGAGAAATATAACTAAGGCCAGGAGAAATGAGGGTATACTGAGACAGAAAGAACATGAAAGAGTTAGAAGTGTACCTTGGAATGGGCTGGTCCTTGCTCACTGAGTAGCTTGTACTCAGGCTGGATCTTATTGTAACGGGCTAACTCATTCACCAAACACATGGGGGTCTTCTCTTTAGGGTTTGCCATGTTAGAAGCTGCAAAAAAAACCCAAACAAACAAATAAATAAAAGATCTTATCTGGTTTTTTACATTTGGATTTAATAATTGTTCCACCTATATTAAATAAAAATCCTATTTAATTCATAATTATTATTACGTACTATGAGCTATTAATAATCACCTCACACAGTGCATTCATATTTTTTACATATACGGATGCTCCACTAGTTACAATGGCCCAGCTTACGACTTTTCAAAGTTATGATGACGACTGCGATATGCTAAAAATTGTAAAATATAGAAAGGCATCGCTGGCAGGCCAGCATAGCAGCGTATGACCTACGATACACAGGACAATGTCTGGAAGTATGCGGACAATATAGAAACTTAGTCAGAACCGGAGAAAGCAAACATGGGAATAGTAAGTCTTGGCAAGAGTGCGGAAAATGGCAACTAATGCTCCGCAACCTTGGCATGCTTGTGTGAGTCTTTTTATAGCTCCCGCAATTAGTCCCAATCCGGTACACCTGTCACCACCCATGTCACGTGCTGTGGTCTTGCGGAGGAAAACCAGGAAGTAGTCTTTAGCGCGCAGGTTCTCTGACACGCACCGCTATTGGGAGTGCTCAGAACAGGTGCGCTACACGCAGGGAAATCCATGACAGTTTTATGTATTTTTACTTTATATTTTGTATTATATTTTGTCATTTTTATATACATATTTGTGGGTTGTGGAACGAATTATCTGAGTTTCCATTATTTCCTATGGGGAAATTTGCTTTGATATACGAGTGATTTGGATTACAAGCACATATCCAGAACGAATTATGCTTGCAAACCAAGGTTCTACTGTACATCCCAATCAATGTGAAATTGAGCACACATGCATGAGCACCACCCTCCACCCTGTTTTCTGCCTTAATTACACCATATTTTACATGATAATGCTACACCTCTCTTCAGATTCAGGAGAAATGGCTAAAAGAAGCAGCACGTCACCCAAAAAAAAATAATTTCAGTGAGTGTGAGGTGGAGGTGCTACTTTCAGAGATCCAGAAAAAAAAGTATTTGGTACTCTGTCCTCTGGCATTAACAACAAAGGACAAAAATAGAGTTGGGGAGCATGACAGTGGGTCTTAAATATTTTCTCCATGTAAAACAACCTCGGATTTGTGAAAGGCGCTATATATATATGATATACGGGAGTACTGGCGGCATGTGAGGGAGACTCTGATTGTATAAAAGATCAAAATGAAGGTAAAGTCGATTACAGTTACTTGGGTAACCTACTGAATTTACATTTGTAATGGACTTGATGCAATAACCTTCCCTTAGCACACCAGATAAAAACCGTGTGTGTAAATGCAATGCTAAAGGCTACCAAATAGGCAGGCTAATTTACAATGAATCGGCTGCAGCATATACACTTTAGTAAGATTTATGTATTTTCAAACTGACAGTGCATCAGCCTCACAAACCATTTCTAATATTAGTAGTTTTAATGTGTCACCAACTGATGAAAACCATTAGAACCCATGGCCCTCAGTTATTAACACTGCAAATGCACAAATCTCTCTGTTCAAACCTTTTTAATGGAAACTCTGAAATGTACCAAATTGAACACTTATTAATATTTCTGTGCATATAGTTACCGGGAATAAAACAAGCATTTCCCTGATTTCTGAGCAGACTGGTGCCCACGTTCTCAGATGCCATAATTTCTCTTGGCCAGACCTTCATCCCGTTCTCCTACACCAATGTACAACAAGCACTGGTTTCCCAATGTCAACATAGTCAGTATTCTTGCAGCACATAAACTGCCTTAAGGCAATGAATTTACTGAAATCCCAGCGGCTCCTACTGTGCGAGCGTGCGGCTCACTTGCAACACAGATTTGTCAACTTTCATCAAATCTGGTAAGTGTCATAACATAAATGACCGCGTTACCGACCAAACTCTTTCCTTCAGTGTTCAAGTTACGTTTGTGTGCATGTTTTGGTGGACCTAGCTAAATGTCCGAGTCATCATAGCACTGTATTACACTACTATACTACCATATAGCCGAGACCTGAAAACCGCAGTTCAGGAACGCTCACTTCCAGCCTGCCGAGGACTGAAAAACCCCGCCGTGCCAAGCTCATCCCAGACTTAAGGCTGGAACAGCTGCAAAGGTACAGAGTCTGAATATCTGCATGAGAATTTTTTGCATCCTAGGCAAATTCATCTAATCCACCTTAGTGTGTGGCTGGAGGCTAACAAAACGAGGGGAAAGCGATGGGACTTGATTGCACTGTATATTCCAAAGCTCCACCCCACTTGCACCTACCTGCAGGGTTACATAAGGGTGTAGCCGAAGCAGAGGGCAGGGCAGAGCTTCGGAGCGGGTGACTGGCACTTTCTGAAGGTAAGGAGCCAGTAGCAGAAGGGATGCTGAAGCCAGGTTGGGGCTGTGCGAGCTGTAAAGGAGCAGAACTGGATACAGGACTGCCGGGAGACTGGAACTGGAGCTGGGACATTCTGGCTGACGATTAGGAAGACGCTTTACGGTCTGGGACAGGATTCTCACAGGACAAGGACGGGCGTTCGTGACGGGAGGGTGGCCGTGTGCGAAAGGTTGAAGGCTGCAAAGCTCTGCCTGCAAGGAAAGACAACAGAGTTAAAACATTTGGATGGGACAAGAATCAAAGAAATCATTCTGGTCACGTATTCATAACCAGGCCACTGTACAATTCTAACACCCAGGTAAATATCAACCTCACGAGTGCAAAGAGCAGGAAGCCCCCTCACCACTGCACTGCATCTTAGGTCCCTGACACGAAATCAGGTCTAACTACTAACTAACTACCTGGCCTTGGCTGAAAACTTAAAGTGGGAGACATTTCTGGAGGTTAAACCACGAGAATACCCAACACATAATTAGTGAAATTCTCAGCATTATCTCTGCAGCTAATCTGGGTCGATTGAGACAGCAGTGGAAGAATAAAAGTAGCTCAAAACAACCAAACCAAACTGAAGTGTAGCCTCGGCTAGCTAGCGTTAGCGCCAACACAGATAGATGCAGTGCAGCAGGTCGTCGGTAGTCATTGTTCCACCTCTACGGGGTTACTGACATGGAAAACGGACACAAACGCAACGGGGTGCATGTGGGACAGACCCGACAACACGGTTTAGAGGATCTAGGCCGTTTTAGCGTCAATGGAGAATGTGACATTTTATCGTTGGGGCCAGAAAAGGATCAGATGATGAAGCTAATGTTAACAGCTAGCAGGCGGCAGGCAGGCTAGCGTCACGTCTGTACCCCGGCCGGAGCAAAGCCTCCTCCTGCGCTCCCCACAGCGGCTCACCTCGTCTTATTTAGGTCCGGTGGTAAACTTAGTCCATGAGAAAGCACGTTAACGTTAGCGTCCGGCTTTGGGGAGTGATATGGTGGGGGGTTTTGAATTAAAATATAGGTGAGGTAGAACAGAGTAGACAGGGCAAACACTAAAGAGAATCGCCTAATGGTCCAGCCACTCCCGGAAATTACATCACTTCCGGGAGTGGCTTCAGAAAGCTGCCGACTTGAGTGGGGTTTTTAAATGATGATTATTATTATTATTTTAAAATTTAATCTACTGCAAATCCTTTAATCAGGCGTCTTCAAACTATTGAAATGTTAGTCCTATTATTTATGTTTTGCATATTTATTGGGATTTATTCCTAGAGCGATTTATTTTTCAGTTGGAAATGACCACTCAAGAAGAAAAACCATCATAACGTTTGCTTTCCAGCACTGTAGCTTTTTTCCCTTCTTCTTCTTCTTCTTAATCCCCAGCCCCTGAAATGATCAGCGACAGGAATCTTTACATTCACAGAAAGTGATTTCTTTCCCCACTTTAAAAAAAAAAAAAGGGCCCTGACAATGACATTATTTGGCTAACCCAGCAACAAGACTCACAGTACCTTATCTTTACTAATAATAATTCATTAATAACTTCAGGCAGTTGAGTGAAATCAAATCCACACTGGATCCTTTTAATGTCAAAATTTATGGAATAATAATAATGAAAACACAAGTACAAAGGAACACTTTTGTTTATATATAATTTTACCAAACAAAATGCAAAAAATATTTAATTGTCAATGAAATAACGATAAACCCAGCTTATTCTGACGCGTTAAAAAATATCAGTGACATACGACTGTGTGTCACGGCTTCTTCTCCTGATGTAATTTTGTACCATAAATAAGACCTAAAAGTGGTTAAAGCCAGACATTTCTCCATTAAATCAGTGTTTGAGTTCATTCTGTTATACATCGTGAAAATGGGAAAACTGTAACAGATAAAAATGGCATGTGGTTAGTTAAGATCTTCTGCTTTACCACGATTCACCTAAACAGTTCTAAAACTTTAAGCTGTCATCAGGAACACGATCACCCTTCATATCAGTAGTTATAAGTTAGCTAATGCATTTGTGATAATTCCAGTGCATCAATATGAAAGCATGTAAATGGCTAAAATCTTATTAATACAAAAGCCGACATTGTTATTGCTGTGGAACATGCTGAACAATCAGCTGCTTTACAATGATGTTGGATTTGGCTGAAGTATCGTCTTGCATAAATAGGGGTCCTGAGTGTCAGGGTTTAAAGTGAACAGGTTAAAGGTTGTAAGCTTGTCGAATGCTGAGAGTGTCTTTTGTCATTAAATCTCTCAGTCGCCACAGTGCATCAATCATTGTGGTATGAGCACCTTTGCTCTTCAGCCAATGAGAAGGAAGACGGCTCTCCTGCTCTCTAGTGAGACGAGAGTCTTTCCTTTGAGCTATAAAAAAGAAAAAGAAATAGGAAATGGGTTAGAAAACGGAATAATCATTCCGGATACAAATGTTCTTCCACTCGTCTCACCCTTAAGGCTCTGGTCCCATTTGCTGATCGTGGGGCAATCTGCGCTGAGCCCTTCTATGT
Organism: Chrysichthys thysi; assembly: GCA_030068315.1. Classification (NCBI taxonomy): domain Eukaryota; kingdom Metazoa; phylum Chordata; class Actinopteri; order Siluriformes; family Claroteidae; genus Chrysichthys; species Chrysichthys thysi. The sequence continues at coordinate 15,148,531 of JAQLOM010000035.1, forward strand.
ATTTCAGGTAGGCTTCTGAATGCAGGAGGCGCTGTGGCCTCGGAGGCGGCGCAACAAACATGGGTGCGCCTGGGGCTTGGTGGGCAGACTGACCCACCTGACTCTGGCCTGGGTACGGAGGCGGAGCCACCTGCCCGGGGCCATATCCACCCATCTATCGAGGGAACACCACTAGGATTAGAGCTCACAACACAGCTTGGGTCAGAAGGAGAGCTGAAATATAAACAAACATGATTTTCACCTGAAGCCCATAAGGGTTTCCTGGACTAGGACTTCCAGCCATACCACTAATACCAGGTCCCATTCCACCTGTAGAGAAAAGAAAACGACATCTGAAATAATGACAACAAAGCTGACTAGTCGGGGGGATCATCATGTAAAATAGCTTTCAAGGAATTGAATTCTACTGTAAAAGTGCGGAATAAAGAAGTACATCATGTGTATGATAACAGCTGTGGTGCATTAGTTGTCATAAGTACTGTTAGTTAACCTAGTATTAACACACAAATTTAGCAACTAGTCACCGTGAACAATCATCGTGATAAGTTTTAAATCATACATACGAGAGCAAAGCGTTTATAATAATGAAACTGTAATCAACTTGAAATAAATAATTATGGTAAGATTTGTTCACGGACATATGGAAAACTAGCAGCCATCCATGCAAGCCTACCTAACCTTCCAATTTTCTAACAGTAAAAAGATCCTTACCATTAATACTGAAAATTTTCACTAATAACTCAATTTAAAAACCATGAACTTGGCTCAAAAACACAGGTTCATTTATTTAAAGTGACATTCAACACACAACAAATAGCAGAAAACGCAGGAATTCGCTCCACGTGGATCTACCATTACATATCACTACCACACCACCCGTAAATTCAAATTAACTACCGGTTTGATCAGTGCAAATTTTTCTTGGCAGATTATATGTGTCTCCGCTTGGCTGGTGAAGTTGCACACACGTGGATGCTTCTTACCAGGGTACCCAGCCATGCCTGATGTAAAGTAGTGCTGAGGTGGCAACGCGGGCACCCCCATGGGGTGAGGAGGTGTGCCACCCATACCCATCATGCCATCAGGAGGACCCTGCATAGGCATGAAGGGTGGGCCATAATTTCCCATCATGCCTTGGGTGAAAAGGGAGAAACAACACAAAAGAATCCATGCATATGTGACATGCAAATGTGTTTGGTCATGCACTACAAAATGAAAGACACTGCAGTCTCTAGAAGGGCAAGTTAGAGAGAGTAACAGGTAAAAGTGTCAAAGTTATGAATGGTGACAGCAATAGTACTTCCATATGTGCAGGTTAATAAAAATCATGCAAGTAAAACAACAGAACAAGCATTATTTATTACACACACAACTATGCAATACAGCAGGGAATATGAATAAAATCACATGGTGTCCTGAGATGGGCAAATGTGAAATGATGGGTGACTGGCGAGAACAAGTTGATGTACGGATGGGCTTGGTAGGTGATGGAAGTTTTGGAGGGTGCCCGGATGCTGCGTCTTGATTGTCTCAGGGAGAGGGTATAAGGGGGATCTGGTGTTACCTGGCATAGCTGAAATGGCTTGGTTTAGCATCTTCATAGAACTTGGGGGAGGCACTACACCAATCAGAGACCCAACTGGGGTACCTGCTCTCGGGGAAGCCGCTGCCGCCTGCTGCTGCTGCTGTTGTTGCTGCTGTTGCTGCTGGAGGGCCCTTTCTCGTTCCTGCTGTTCTACCAGTTTTGCTGCCCGCTCTGAAAAGACAACATTGTACACAGTATTAAAAACTCGAACTGATTAGGCAAGAAATCTTTGGTCTCCATCAGGGAGTCCACATGAGTTTAGTTTATTAAAGAGCCTCTTTAAGAAGAACCCAGGGTAAATGAACTGAGCCAAGTCATTGCCATGTAGGTCAGGAAAGACAAAATAGTTTAAAGCAGGATGTGGATTTCATGGGAGTTTACCTTCATACTCTGACTTCTTAGTAGATTCCAGGTTCCTCCACTCTGTACCCACGAGACGACTCAGCTCTCCAAAAGAGAAATCTGGGTGGCGGGCCTTGATGACAGCTCGCATCTCACTGCTAAACAGAATGTAGCCACTCATGTTGATCTTGCGCTTGGCTCCTTCTTTCTTGGACAGACCTTTCATCGTCTTTGGTGTGGACTGTGTAGAAAAATCATAGGCAACATGTAATAATTATAATAAGGTTTTAATGGATTATTAACATGATCATGATGCAAGACCATCAAAATGTAGGATGGGTAAAAGTCAATGCCTTGACAGTTGTGGTTATGTGATGGTTTAGTGTGTATACATCTTTAAAGAGGGTGAGACCTGTAGTGGTATGTTAGGTAGGTCCATATCACTAGTCAGTGAAGTCTGATGTTGAGGCATGGAGGGTGTCGCTGGTGCTTCGTCATCCTCATCTTCCATCTCATCCAGATCTTCATCCAGATCTTCAATATCTGCAAATTTGGCTTCTAGTTCTTCGATCTTTTTATCCAGCAGGGGAGATGGGTCCTTGGAAGGCACAAAAGGCTTTCTGTAAAAGGAAGAATATTAGAAATATAAGCCTCTAGGTCATATCCTTTTGAATATTTTAAGCCCAAAGCCAAAACAAGAAATGTGAATTGTCTTTTTCATTGTACACACTGCATAGTATGAACACAGTACAGTGATACCTGTACCTACGAGCATAACTGGTTTGAAGACACAGCCCGTGGGTACAATTTCTCGTGGGTACAAACAATTTTTCCCATAAGGAAT
>JAQLOM010000035.1:15188818-15203623 GCA_030068315.1 Chrysichthys thysi
ACCCAAGTGAGGGACACCGACGCCCACCGAGGAGCCACAGCTCAGGAAGCCCCAGACCCAGGCCCAGCCATATACAAATTAGTATGAAAGTTTAAATATCCCGGGTGTTGCGAACTGATACAGGTAGTTCAGCAATTGCACACTAGGTGGCGGTGGTGTGCGTTTCTACTAGTTGCTTACAAGCATCAGTTGAGCTGTGGTCGTTGTGAAGCTATACTGTTTTTTTGGTGATTATTTGGTGTTTTTCACTGTTTTTCTGCCAAGTGCCATCATCATGCCACCGAAAGATAAGTCTAGTGGTAAAAGAAAGCGTGTCAATCTTAGTATTGGCCAGAAATTAGAGCTCATTAAGAAGTCTGGCGTTTCTGTCTCCCCTGTTTCTGAGGAGTATGATGTGAAAACACATAAGGGAAATGACATTTACAATTGTATTTACATCTTTATGTTCATTAGTATTTAATGTACTTACCTATTTATGTTAGTCATTATGCTGCTTGTCATGTGTACAGTTCTTGAGTAGCACTTTTTTTGGACTTTACTGGTGTTTTTCCTTGTATTTCCACTATTTTAATGCCCTCCCACCCCACCCTTCACATCATCAGACTATTCAAGTCAATGGACAACCACTCCCCCCAGTTAATCCGTTAAACTTTATTTCAGTTTTCTATAAAAAATGTTGGAATGCTTCATAAATTGCAAGGCTTGGGCATATTTTCAGCTATATAACAGGTCCAACAAAGCTTAACCAACATTTACTTACCATGTTTGTTCAACCATATTGTAGACTTGGAATATGGAATGGTTTATCCTCTTTTCTCAACATAACAACCAACAACAACCATATCTCATCTACATCCATGAACAGCAGGAATATGCTTATACTGAAAAGTGAATCTGATAAAAGAACTGTCAAATCTCTTTTTTTTTTTAGTTGTTAACCTTCTGTGATCATTAGCATATGTGGGTGAAAATGATATGGAAATTAGATGTTCAAGAAAAAATAAAGTGTTTCAAATCAACTTTTATACTTCACATACACAATGCACAAGACAATGGCAGCAAAATGCTCTCCCCAATTGTGGAACCGTCTACAAGCATAGTGCAAAAGGTTATTTTAATTAATGTATTTATAATTTTTTTTTATTTTAAAGAAAAATGTACCAAAGGGCAGAGGCAGATAATGTAATATAATAACAGACATACCATCATGTGCTGTGAACATAAATGTAGCAAATGGGGTATGAATAAAGTAATATAAATAAGAATTGGGTCATAATATAAACATCATATGAGTGTAATATATGCAAGCAATACAATATGAACACATGGCATAAGTAATAAATGTAATGTGAAACGTAATATAATATAGATATATAATTATAGACAGATCAGTACAAACATATGACTATTTAAAAAACAGATTGTAGAAAATGTCAACTTTAGACCTTGAATAATGCATAGAAATTAAGATCATGTTCAATTTTAAACAACACAGTACTAATATTGGGGTTTAGGTAGAGATTCAGAAACCAATATTTGATGGAATATCTCTGACATTTAATCAAAGCTTTCATATGTCTTGGCATGCGCCAGTCTTTCACATTGCTCCTGGGTGACTTTATGCCACTCCTGGAACAAAAATTCAATCAGCTCAGATTTGTTAGACGGCTTATAACCATCCATCTTCCTCTTGATCACATTCCAGAGGTTTTCACTGGCTGTGTGGCATTCAGCATTGTTCTCCTGGAAAAGCCGATCCTCGGAGTTGAGGAACATTGTCAGAGCACAAGGAAGCAATTTTTCTTCCTGGATAATCTCATACATGGCTTGATTCATGTGTCCTTAACAAACAAAATGCCCCATTCCAGTCTTGCTGAGGCACCCCCCAGATTATTTCCAATCCTCCACCAAATTTTTTACAATGGGTGTGAGACACTGTGGTTTGTAGATCTCTCCAGGTTTCCATCTAACCATCAATAACCAGGTGATGGGAAAAGCTGAAAATTGGACTCATCAGAGTAGACGACCTTACTCCAGTCCTCTATGGTCCAATCCTTATGGTCTTTAGCAAAACTCACCCTGGCTCTTATTTGTTTTTCATTGACGAAGGGATTTTTTTTTCTAGCTATGCATGACTTCAATACCACTCAGAGGAGCCTTATACAAACCATCCTTGCCAACCCCAGCTGTCATTTGCCTTTTTTTTGTAGGTCACTTGATGACATCCTACAGTTGTTGACTAACATTTGAAGCAGTTGACGATCATCATGGTCAGTCAAGGTGTGGCAATGACTATCTTCCTTCCTTGAAGGCTGGTTATATCAAGTGACTTGGAAGGGATCCACATCTGCAGCAAGCAGACTCTCCACTAGCATCTCCGAAGGCTCAGTACATGGCCTTCCTCTGTTCTTTCTATGCTAGATTATTCAGTGAAGTCATATTCTCAAATGGGTTCTTATACCACTGCTATGCTGATGGCAATGAACTTATCCTCTCCTTTCCTCCCTCAGACATTCATGTTTCTGCCCAGATCTCAGCATGTCTGGCCGACATCTCATCACAGCTGGCAGCTCATCAGCTGAAACTCAACCCCAGCAAAACTGTACTGCTGTTCATCCCAGCTGATTCATTCCCACATCAGGATCTTGTGATCTCCCTAGACAACGCTCTGATTTCTCTGTTGGTCACCGCAGGCAACCTTGGGGTTACTCTGGACAATCGCCTGTCCTTTTCCTCTCATATTGCTAATCAATCTTGATTTCGATTTCTCCTCTTCAACATCGACGCATTCATTCATTTGTATCAACACAGGCCACTCAGGTACTTGTTCAGTCCCTGTCTTATCGATACTAGACTAGTATAACTCACTCCTGCCAGGTCGGCCTCTGAATGCCATTCGATCTCTGCAACTGATCCAGAATGCAGCTGCACAACTCATTTTTAACCTTCTCAAGTTTTCCCACATCTACGCAAAGCTGTCTCCACTGGCTTCCTGTAGCTGCTTGCATAAGATTCAAAACACTGGTACTTGCCTACAAAGCCAACTAAGGATCAGCATCCTCCTACCTCAAAGCATTTATCACACCTTGCACTCTCTGATTGTCCAGCACAGCTCAACTGGTCCTACTATGTCTTAGGGTACAAGGTAGATATGCTGGCCATGCAGGAGTCCTCTCTGTTTTGGCGCCTAGGTGGTCAAATGAACTTCCCTAGATGTCCAAACAGCTGAATCACTGGATGTCTTCAAATGACAATTAAAGACCTACCTCTTTGGAAGTACCTGAACTAGCACTTTCAGTATTTTTAAAAATCTTGTCTGCATGCTTTCTTACTGTATTCCTGCTGAGAGGGATTTTAGACAGTAAATGCTGGTATTCTTAGCCCAGGTCCTAGTGAACCAGTATCTGGATATATTTACTTGTCGAGACTTTAAAGCACTTCTGTAAGTTGCTCTGGATAAGCTGCTCGGGGTGTCTTCCAAAAGTACACAAATGTACGTAAATGTGTAAATTTAAACAGCGAGTTCCTTTTGTAACTTCCCCAATGTCTGCTGCTTGACCTTGTTCTTATGAACCTCCTTCTTTGAAATTTTGACGATAGAAGCAGCCTGATGTTCACCGTATCCCTCTGCCAGTAAAGCCTTCTTTTTTCCTAACTCAAAAATGTTCTTTTAATTCTCTTGGCGTGATGAAAATATCTATTTTTGTATTCCAATTAAATTTAAGGTGCTAGTTAAATGTAAGGTTCAGGTGGATCACCTAGTCAGGACCGCATTAAGTAAAATGAGGTGTGCTTGAGTTGGAATTCCACCACATACACTCAAATGAAATGGCTGTCATCCATAGAGATGCTGATCTAAGAAAAGAAAATTGAACTGATCTCTTAATTTGTAAATAAATATACTGATTATATGTACGTATTTTTTATACCTAATTTACGCATAGATATAACACTGGGTGACATCTTTTCAGCTTAATAGAAGACCTGACCAGCCAATTACTTTTTTTTTTAAACAGCACACACATGACTAGATGTCTAATCATGGCAGGGAAAGGAAATCGACATTCCAAAAGTCTTTTCAAATATCTATTTCTTTTTCTTTATAGCAGCAAGGGTATCACCTAACCAGCCAATTAAACAGATTATTCTGTGGTATTCTGTCACCGATCTCAATTATTACCAGGTGCAAGTTGAGAGTTGTCCATTAGGAGATGCTCCAGGCTTTTAGTAAAGCTACTGCAATCAATTTTTTTTAAAGATTACTTTGGTTAAACTGCCTTTACATCCTGTTATACCTTACCAAAATTCTTCTGGGTGGGAAAACGACTCTTGTGTAGTAGGACTCTAGGGCTGTATTCCCAAGGTGTATACTGTATGTATGCGTATTGATTTGTATACATACAAAGAGGAAGAAAGCTAATGTTGGACCAAAATGTGAACATTGCAGACAAACATGAAACTTCCCATTGGGATTAAATCAAGAGTAATCAAATCAAAGACTGAATGTAGAGTAATACATAGATAATGCATCTTTCTGGGCTTGTGGTATTTACTCTACATCATTTACCCTCACTGTCTTCTTCAGATGCTCAAAAAATGTGATTAAATATGTATATATTTGCTACAGAAGAAAAAATACTTTCAGTGCAACCTGCTACAAATATGAACCATGTACTTCATTATCTGGAAGAGTTCAATTTACGATGACCTCTTATTTGAATCGATAAATCTGACTGACACCAAAAAAAAACCCCAAAAACAAAAAACTGTTGAAGTCTGGGGATTTTCGAACACTATAGCTATCTTGGTATTATGGCTGCTATAGAATATCTTTTAAAAGGGTTTACCTTCTCAAGTGTATGAAGACCTCCTGGGCAGCTCCTGCACTGAGGAAATGTCTGCTTCCACCCCTGAAGAAACCCTCTGTGAAGAAATCCTCTGTGCAAAGGCACATCCTACTTTTATCAGCCTCAGAATTAGATGGAAGCACCCAGGCAGATACAGCAGTCCCCTAGTTACGACAGAGATCCGTTCCTAAGGCTGGGTGTAAATGGGATTTCGTTGTAAGTCGGATCTTAACATTATACTATAATGTACAGATGATATAATAAAGATACATAATATGTAATAATAATAATAATAATACTGTAAGTAATAATAACAATATTACAATAATAATAATTTCTGTATTACTGTTATTATTAAAACATTTATAAAATAAAACAAGTGAAGAATTCATTACTGTACCTTTAATCCTGTGGTTGGCTTGCACACTGGAAGGGACATATCCTTTATAATGGTAGCGACCATCGACTGACTAAGGCCAAGCGAGCGACCAGTGTTTGTTGGCATTGATCCGTTTTGTGACCGCTTGACTATGTCTAATTTCACTTCCATTGTGATGGCTTTCCTTTTCTTCGATTCATTGCCATCAGAAGAATCAACCTTACGCTTGGGAGCCATAATAAAGGGCAAAAAGATAAGCTAAAGCAAGAACAGCATAACCCAACGACGGTCTACAGCGTATACTGGCCTAAGTGTGTTGCGTGCTTACGCTGTATTCCTACACCGCACCGAACAATAATAAAAAGTTGTACCCGCTAGCATCACGTGCCAACGCCGTATTCGTCATAACATCGGGTCAGTGGTTGTATGTCTGAATTAGGGTCATTATTTAAGTGTTTATAAGATCGGATTTGCTGTAAGTTGTGTCCGTCGTAACCCGGGAACTGCCTGTACATACAAAGTGCAGGAATTCGATTTACCACTGCCTTCTAGTGAGAAACACTTCCCATGATCAGAATGTGACCAGAGATGATCTCTAGCTGCTGTTTCACCAGATTTTAAGAGTTGCCCTTTGACTGTAGATCATACACACTTGCTTTTACTGCTTCAAGTGTCTCTCACCTCTTACACACTGAACAGAATGCAACGGATATCCGTTTGACAGGTTAATTTCAGGGAATTGTTATAGGAATAATAATCAATCAAAATAAAAAATATATATATGTGAATCAGAGTTGCTGTTTTGCATGTGAGCAGTGCTATTTTACATCCATCCACATCTTGAACATGTTGCAACAGGTATGTTTAGCAACTGTAGCGACCCACTTTTGAAACTTCTTGTTACAGCACAGGGCATTAGACATGAACACAGTTATTGAACAGTGGGACTGATCAGTGATGTTTTGGCGGGAGTGCTTTGCATATTTGGCTGTGTTTGGCACCTTTTGTGAGTGATGTGCAGCTCTCAAGGGGGGACTCCCAGTGGCTCCTGGAGGCCTTTATGGGATTTTTTTTTTGTCCAGCTTAATGAGCTTTTCATAATAGCCCTCATCTGTCTGCTGCCACAGCAGGTGGTTCTGGTCCAAACGTTCTCCTCTCTCTCACAACTGATCAGAGCCTAAAGCAGAGCCTACATCAGAAACCGGGAAAGAGTGATCATATAACACCATGCGATTGGAACCTGCACACGATACTGTATATATATTACACACTACACATTAATACATGAATAGTCTAATAGCAAACACAAATTAGTGGCGGTACTGGGTCTGATAACAGGTTGAGCACATCCTGAATGCAGGTGCTAAAGGCTATAGTCTGCCTGTGGACAACATATGGAACAGAGAATAGGAACTGTGGCATTGTTTCAACTTCCTTAATGGATTTGGGAAAAAGTTTCAGAATTCTTTTTTTTTTTTTTTTTTAACATAAATTTGTGAATTGCCTCAGGCGTAATCCGTGATGCAGTAAATGTTTATATCCAAGTGGCGGTTTTTCTCCAGATCATTTTCTTCTCATAATGGAAGCTTCTATCACAATAAGTATCTCACATTACATTAATGCAAATGACATTAATGTAATGGTTGTTATGTACTCGCCTCTTCAGTCATTGCTGAAATATGAAATGTTCAGATATGAAAGAAAAAGACGACAGCATCCATGTTTGCTGAGAGAAAACTTGCAGAGGTAGAGAGTGTGTGTGTGTGTGTATGAATCATACAGGCTTTAAAATGCTTGTGGAATCATCTGGCTTTCAACCACCTCATATCTGGCCCAGGCGCACAATCTATCCATTAAATTTTGCAAAAGTGTCAGCATTCTAAAATTCTGTAGTTGCAGAGCAGGTAGAAAACTGTCTTTAAACTAAAAAATGTTAATGCACAGTACAATACAGACGAGAAAGAAAAGATATACTGTAGATCCTTTCATTAACGGACTAATTGGGGGGACATACTAATGTAAATAAATATGTAAATACAATTGTAAATGTCATTTCCCTTATGCATTTTCAAACTTATCTAGACTTATCTTTGGGTGGCATAATGATGGCACTGGGCAGAAAAACAGTGAAAAACACCAAATAATCACCGAAGAAACAGTATAGCTTCACAACGACCACAGCTCAACCGACTCTTGTAAACAATTAGTAGCACGCACAAGACCGCAACCTAGCGGCCAATTTATGAACTACATGATTCAGATCACAACTCGTGGGATTTTTAAACTTTCATACCGGACATTCTGGCTAATGGATTATGTATTCAGACCAGCGGATGTTGTCCGTTGCATGCGATATCCGTTAATGCGGTGTCCTTCGATGAGAGGATCGACTGTACTGCAAATCCACAAGAAGTACAACTTTAAGACAACCTGATATAACCTAGGTTTGAAACAGTATAGAAAAAACTACATGGACTTTTTTTTGCAATATCCAGTAAATATTTTCTGCAAAAATTATATGTTGTTTTGAAACAGCAGTGATTTTTTTATGCATAGTTCCTATAGCAACATTGCTCAAAGTTTTGCCACTGATGAACAGTTTGTGAATGTGGATGAGTAAAAGTTAAATGCTATAAAGTAGCTCTTGGGTATTAAAAAAAAAAAAAACTTACGAAGTACTTTCCTGCACCCTCCTCTGTCTCTATGACAGGTCTAGGGGTTTATAGGGGTTTCCTTCTGTAGTTGCTTTGAAGAAGATGGGGCACAGGAAACAAAACACACCCAAAGAAGAACAGAGGCTAAGAGCAGCTATGGAATCATGACTGTGCTTTCATGCCAGTGAGCAACAAAAAAAAGAGGGCAGATCTAGAGCTTTGGAGGTTGGAACGATAATCTAAGTAAACAATTAAATGAGATATGATCATATTAACAAAGCTGGCTCATAATACCGAAAATACAAGACTGCTGGCACGTCTGTGTGAGAGTGTGTATTTGTTTGAATTTATTTCTGATCCAAATTAAGATTCAAATTAAGGTCAATGTATGGTTAATACATCCAGGCATCCATATGCGAACATTTGGAAACAGTTCAAAATGTCATGATTTACATCCCGCAGTTGCAATGCTCTGTGTTTTAATGGTCTCCAGGTGGCTGGTGCAGCAGGCTCATTTAGTGCTGATCAAAACTTTCTGGGAAAGCAGCCACCAAGCTCCCCCATCTCTGGCCAATCTCCATATGCGTTCGTCTTGTTATCATTCACGATGAGCTGCATGTTTCAAGAAGAACGTCAGACATTTTTTGGAGGATAAACTATTAAACACACATTACTTGCCATCTGTAAACATTTGTTCAAATTCTTAAGAAACAACGTTTTAATCAGTAAATTATACCCAGTCCAATAATGAATTTGCCCAGCGTGTTGCAAATATGCTTCCTACACTGGCAACACCTTTGGGCAGGGCACACAGGCAATTTTAACAGCATGCACGGTAATCTCATGTGAATTTTGTTAATACTGTATCTCATTTCCATTTCTGCAAGCAAAACATTGCATGGCCTCAAAAAGTCGCCAGTGTATTCACTTACATTATGAGTGTAATATTACCGTAGAACATTACTGAGTTACAAAAATTCCTCAAATATTTGATCTTTGGAGGTTCACACCTTCTCAAATGGACTCTCTTTATTTAATCCAACTGTCCCGGCAAACACCCAGCTGTCCCTGTACTGCACAGAGTGGACCATACTGCTGCCCATTCCTGCAAACAGCTCCCTGACCTCATCAGTCAACCTGCAGCGCCGAGGGACACAATATAACCACAAGGATAATCTTAGTAACAACACATGGACTTGATACCGATTTTCTCAAATATTATCATTCATCTGGATGTAGCTGACTGTGTAAAAGTAATCAAGACTGGTTAAGTACTCACTGTACTGCAGGGTCATCATATGAGGCTACCAAAACTACATTTCCTTTTTGTATCGTCTTTAGAAAATCAAACAATCCTACAACAGTTGAGAACAAATACGGACATAGGGAGAACAGCTAAAAGGTTTCAAAATATTAATAGAACCATGCATATGAATCATGTACAATGTGCGTTAGATATTTTGTAAACAAAAAACACACAGGGATACTACAAACCTACCTCCAGGATGACTCAGAAAGAAGTCACTGTTCAATATCTTCCCAGTTTTATCTGAAGAGAAAAACAAAGATACGGATACAAAATGTCAGGGGGAAAATGGACTAATGCAAAAATCAGACCCTACTGCTCCTTATTTTCAAAAGGGATTAAAGGTGTGATTTTAAATTCTATTTTATTCCTTTATGCAGTTTATTTACTATTTTATTATTATTATTGTTGTTGTTGTTGTTGTTATTATTATTATTATTCATTCATCATTCTCTGCTTAATCTTGTTCAGGGTCGCAGCGGGAAGCTGACTTCGGGTGAGAGGCGGGGTACACCCTGGGCAGGTCACCAATCCACTGCAGGGCAACACACAGACATATATAACCATTCACACTCACATTCACACCTACAGGAAATTTAGAGTAGCTAATTAGACTAATCCCCTCTGTGCATGTCTTTGGACTGTGGGAGGAAACTGGAGAACATGCAAACTCCACACAGAAAGGCGCCCAGGTCGACCCCAGAGATCGAACCCAGGACTTTCTTGCTGTCAGGCGACAGTGCTGTTGCTGCTGGACTTAGTTTTCTACAGGAAACTATGACAAACTCTTGCATGTATTATATCTTCAAGTAGAGTGGAACACAGTATAAGTATCTCGTCATCTCATCTTAAAATAAACTCACCATCCACGATCACAATATTCACACCCCATCCAACGTTGTTTAGCCCTCCTGACACAACACTGGGAAAAGAAACAGAAAATAGACATAGTTGAGTGCAAAGGTTTGTATCCCTTGTTTTTCTCTGCATGCTGGAGATGTACCACTCTATTTAGGATCAAAAATAATAATAAAAAGTCTACAACCTGCATAATTGCTAAGTATTTACAATCTAAACGAGCAAGTATTACCAATCTATATTAGGACTTATATTAAATCTCTAAGAGCTCACAATAAATATATGAAATCGTGTACACCTGTGTTTTTTTAAATTCACTTGGGTCCAGTTGTATGATTTCACAGTTAATATGACTAACTTTAGGAGGTCTCACAGGTGAAACACCAGATCAGATTAGTCCTGCTACCATGGTCAGGCCTCAGTGAGTGCTCTGGCAAGAAGGCCATTGTCAGAGAAGTGTCCAGGAGTCCAGCTACAACAATAATGTGGTTAAACTGGCTAAAACAGGAGAATCTATGCAGACCTCAACAATATCAGCTCTTCACAGATCTCAGCTTCTATGGGAGAACGACCAATAAGAAGCCATTTCTGAGAAAGCTTGTGTTTTTGATTTGGTGGAACATGTAAGTAAAACGGATCCAAATTGTTGAGGAAAACTTGCTCAAGTCAATTGGCAGAGTTGGCATTGAAAGAAAATGCCAAAATGAAAAAGTGCAAAGCTCATGTAAACACCCAAGACAACGCAAATCTTCTGCTGCAAAGGACAATTGAGGTAAATATTTATTAATTAAGCAGTTTTTAAATCTTTTTTTTTTTGCCCAAAAATATGAGGACACCTCTAATACTTTTAAAACATTTCTTTAAACAAAATATTTGGTTTTCTTTCTGTAGAGGATCACTTCAAAAGGAGCAGGAGTAATAACGTTCTGATATGTTTACATAATGAATATTCATTGAGGGTGAATAATTTCTGGAGACAATGCACTGGAAAAAAAAAACCCATTATATGACACTGGGTAGAATTACAACATGTAATAATGTCAAGAATAGTGGTGTGCGGTTAAATATTTAGCCAAATTCAATCCAAGATACTCAGCAGATACACAGGCAGTTATAAAGGTAAAATATGGACAGGCGACATTCATAGTCACATGGAGTTTCTATTGCAGGGCAACACATACTTTTAAGTGAAATTGCAGTCACTATTACAGTATTATCTTACCAATCATATTTGTTACATAAACATAAAAACTTCTTGTTATAACGTAAATTGTCATCTTTATTTTAATTGAAGGGTATGAAGACTTTTGCACTCAACTGTAAATATAAGATAGAATTCACTAGCATATATCAAGGGTCATTAATGAAAATTCTACACATAAACTTCCAGTACACACATGTTGTTGTTAAAGCAGATCTTTGGCCCGACCACATTGGCTGCCCCACTGCGTAGAAAGAAGGGGAAGTGGTCTGGAGGGCATACTTTTCGAGGGCAGCAACCTACATAAGGCTTAAACAAAGCTAAACAGAATGTTACGTACCATTATCTTACAGCAAACATACAAACATGCTAAGTATTTAAGGCTGATTTCCATTATGCATTCTCCCTAACTTTAGATTATAAAGCAAATGTAAGAGTGCATACATGTCGGCTTCATAATAATAATAATAATACTCAATGAGCTACTTTATATGATTGTAAAGCTCACCTGGAGAATCACAGTCTGATGCAGATCTTTCAACTAAATGCATACCTAATTTGAAAGACAGGTTTTTAGAGAATAAAAACTTATGAACACTATAAAATAATTAGCAAACAGTGTGTGGCACGGTACTTGTAGCATACGAACGTTTTACAGACTTTTGAAGAGACGACTGCTTAAAAAGGAATCCCCCTATTAAGACAGTGATGATCACAAATGTGACAACAAAGGACAACTCTGGAAATAAAAAAAAAAAAAAAGGTCACTTCTACAAGCTCCTATTTTAGTAGCAAATGCTTGATTAACCAGAAAGTTACAGGATCCTTACCGTGATGTTTCATCTTGTCTACCTTTAAAAATACTGTATATCTGAAACTGGGCTACAAACTGGAAGGAGCTGTTTAATAAGTCACAGGTTAGGAACGTTTATTGGCCCAGGAGCTACCAAAGCAGTTACACACCCTGAACGCAAATATTTTTTTTTCTCTCCACTGTTTAAATCTTACCCGGGAAGGGCCGGTGTGGGTGCATGTTTTCGTTCCAACCAAGCAGGAGTCTCACCTGAACCTACTGAAAACTTATGTCAACTGATTAAACAGGTGGAATCAGGTGAGGCTCCTTCTTGGTTGGAACGAAAACCTGCACCCACACCGGCCCTTTCCGGATAAGATTGGGCATGCCTGGTTTAAGTCTTTCCCTATATAGTGTGGAATTTTGTTACTTTGATTCCAAAGCTACTACATACACATTCTCACTCACTTTTAGTTCTTTAGATCTTTACAGTGATCAGAGGCTTATCCTGATTCACACAATCATTCAAACCTAGGGGACATTTATGTTAGCCAATCCACCTACCAACATGTTTTTGGGGCGATAAGAGGAAACCAGAGAGACTCAAGTTCGAGTAACTCAAGTAACGCTACTTATGTTACCGGCTGCCCGCTGCACCACCCACTGTATAAACCACCCTCTGTTATTAGATCAGCTGTATTTATTCAGAGTGAGTTAACTAAACATTTAAATAAACAACATGGTTTAAAATAACTTTAATCTTGAGTGGTGTATTTACAGCCATCACTGATTAGATATTTTCGGGGCATAAAAACTTTCAGTGTTTCAAAGGTACATGTCAAGGTATACAATCCAACAGTAGCGCAACAACATATCAGTCTACCAAACTTAACACAAGGAAATCTATTCACATTCTCAGACAACATATTAAAACAAATACGACAAGACAAAATGATACAGAAAGAATATAACAATATAGGCTAATCCAAGACTAATTTAACATCATTATCTCAATTAATAATTAATAATAAAGGAGAGGAATACTGGTAGACCAAACACATTTATGTTACCCATGTTCACATTTAGAAAAAACTGAAAGAAACCCAAGTATGTGCAAAAGAGAGTCACCTGATAAGACAACTTCCCATAAATCTAATCATGAATGGGAGAGAAAGATGCAGAAGTGTTGTAACTACGATGCACACAATAAATAAAGAAAAGAAAACCTTTCTGCATAAGATTCTATAAAATTCGCGGTCATACAAATTATGGAGTGTGATAAAGCCAAGTCATTTATTGTGATATACTGTATAACAGGGTTTCTCAACCTGTTAATAAACTCCACGGACCACCTCTATACAGACTGATCTAAACATGATCCAACAAGTACAATATTAGATGCATTATTTAAATGTGTACAATCACATTTTTACCATTTATCAAAGCCATGTAGCTTCTGATTCCTGAACTTTTCACCAGCAGAAAACATTAAGTTCAAGTAAAGGGTTTGTTTTTTGTTTGTTTGTTTGGAAGAGCTGTTGAGGTTTGGATCAAACATAATCCCAACTCCTTAAAACTCAAAAATTAAGAGTAACTTTGAAAATAGTGGGCTGTTATTTCCTGTAACAAATAATAATAATAATAACAACAACAACAACAACAACAACAACAACAACAATAATGATCACAAACCCATTCCTTGTGTTTCACTGATCTCCCCTTTGTGATTGCTTTACTTTGGATCCTGAAGGCAGTTTTTAATAAATCATCTTACTGTTCACAGCTACAGAGTTTACCAGCACCATGTGACCTTTAAAAGCCCATAATGGCTTTGGCATTAAAACCAAGGACAGAAGAAAGAGAGCTGAAAAGGACAAACTGTTTATGAAGGGGAAAACAAATCCAGAATTATTATTAAAAAATCCACGCCACGTCTGGTGTCACTCTAGGAGATCCTGAGAGAAATAAATACACAGATGCAGCGGAATTAGCATGTGGAGCAGAACTAGACAAATCTTTAGTTCCTCCTGATCTTTATCTGGAAAGTGTTTATGAAAAAAAAGTGTACCTCATCAGATTCCTCCTCTCTCTGCTCCTCCATTCGCCTCAGCACAGAGTATCTGTATGTCGCATCACTGCAATTTTAAAAGTTTGAGATTATTTCCAGTTTAAAGGGGGGGGGGGTAAAGCTGAACTAATTCTTCATCTTTACAGTGTCAACATGCACATGTAGTCTACAGCCAGCTAACATACAGTTTGAATATACAGTGGAACCTTGCATTGCGAGCATAATTCGTTCCAGAGACGTGCTTGTAATCCGAAGCACTCATATATCAAAGTGGGTTTCCCCATAAGAAATAATGGAGACTCAGATCATTCATTCCACAACCCATAAATATTTATATAAAAATGACAAAATGTAATACAAAATATGAAGTAAAAATACATAAAACTGTCATGAATTTGCCCACACGTGCAGCGCGCCTCTTCTGAGCACTCCCAATGGCAGTGCATGTCAAAGAACTCGCACGCTAAGGACTACTTCCTGGTTTTCCTTCACAACGCCACGGCACATCACATGGGTGGCGACAGATGTACTGGATTGGGACTGATTGCGGGAGCCATAAAAAGAGTCACACAAGCACGCCAAGGTCACGGAGCATTAGTTGCCATTTTCAGTGTTCTTGCCGAGCCTTACTATTCCCGTGTTTGCTTTCTCCGGTTCTGACTAAGTTTCTGTTTCTTGTTATTCAACCCCACCACACCT
>JAQLOM010000035.1:15204719-15214962 GCA_030068315.1 Chrysichthys thysi
TTCTGACTAAGTTTCTGTTTCTTGTTATTCAACCCCACCACACCTGACAACAACAAAATAACCTGCACTTTACCTTTTAAAAGACTCGTGGCTGGTGTGAGAGAGAAGGGAGAGGACCTTCACTACAACTCACAGAGTCACTGCAGTCTGTCGGCTCACTGGGATCTTTTTCTTTTCGTGCGACTTTAACAAGGGAACTGTCCAATGATCGCTGCCTTTGCCTCCTTTTGAGGATTTGGCAGAAATGCGACACTGCATCATCATTAAACAGATTCATCACTCGCACTGCTACAGCCTTATTTGGGTGGAGCTTTTCTACAAAGTTTTACACTCTTTCCCACATTTTACACATCTCCCTGATCTCATATGAAGTTAGGAATCAGTCTTTTTTATGCTAGCACGGATGTTAGACTATATGAGTGAGTCACAATCCCTCAGTGAGTGTGAGAGAGAAGTTGTGATCACGTGAGGGTTAGCAGACGAAGCATATGCATACTACTTGTATTGCAAGACCTCGCTCGTTCATCAAGTCAAAATTTATTACAATTTTTTGCTCGTTTTGCAAAACACTCGCAGACCAAGTTACTCACAATCCAAGGATCCACTGTACTTGCAGCGTATAACCGGTTAACATCTATACATATGCAGTATATATATATATATGTGTGTGTGTGTGTGTATATGTATGTATATATATATATATATATCCATTTAAACACAAGTTGAACATGTTGAAGTACTCCTCACCTTTGTGGAAAACAATATTTCCTAACAATGTAAACTGCAGCCACTATTGCAGCAAGTGCCACTATTACGACGGACGCGACGACCCCGGGGTGCAGCCGGACCTGCAGGTGTGTTTCCATGGGTTAGCAGTAGACTATGTGCTGACATTGTGGTTCATACTGTGTCACTCTAAGAACTTCTGAAAAACAGAGAAAACAAGTTTGTGCCAGTCACTCACCCCTGGAGGTGGAGCTGGAGGCTGTGAAACACTTCGCAAACTCCGGAAACGTTGGCAGTCCCCACGTTCAGGTTCAGCTAAAGTCAAGGAGCTGCCCGACCTTACAAACAAAACACACACCGCTCCAAATATCAATAAATACCAGTAGTATAACTTATTCGTCCAGCGTACAGCCATTGTTGTTTACTTCCTGGTGAAGTGACGTCAAACGCCATCGTGCCTCTCATTGGTCGGTTCTAAAGTCGGCACGAATTAAACATGAAGGTTTAGGAGCTCTTATTGCAAGTGTGTGGGAGGCACACTCACAGGACACCTTCAGTTTGTAGAGGTCAGCTACAAAGAAGACGATCGCGTCCTTTATTTATTTATTCATTCATTCATTCATTCATTTATTTATTTATATAAATACATACATACATACATTTTACATCTTAGATCTTAGAAACAAAGGACCAAAATGTTTACAGTGCCATGAAGATCCAAAGCCTTTCCTGGGGTGGAAGTCTAAAGGATCCTCATCAGGCACACCTAAACAACATTTATTTGTCCTCTAACAAGCCACAAACAAGTCATCTAATGTCTTTGGAAGTATACTAGCACTGTGAATTTGTGAGTTATTCCACTTTTCTGCCCTCTAATAGTGCACATTGTGAATATAAAAAGTTAATACTGGAAAAATGACCAATGTTCAGTCACCTGATTGATCATTGTTTTCAGTGGAGCCCAGGAATAGTTTGCCTCTGTTTGATTGTTTATTTCTGCAAGACACAAGCAATCCTCAGTGTTGTCAAGGATGAATATTCAATATTCAATCTAACCTATCACAGCCAGTTATTCAGTTTCACATCATGAGGCTCTGGCAAGCACACTAATAATAATAATAATAATAATAATCACCTGGATCACCTGGACCGACCAGACTGTCAGATGCCACTTTGGCACCATTGGTTACAGCATTGCAGAAAAAATTCATAAAACATGATGTTTTAGCCATGGAATGATGCCACCCTGCCGGCTGGATGGGCAAGCTATGAATACTGTCACCTACGGGTAATTTAGAGTAGAGTAACGTGCATGTCTTTGGACTGTGGGAGGAAACCAGACTACCCGGTGGAAATCAACACAGGGACAGGGAAAACATGCAGACTATATAAAAAGGCACCCAGGTCAACCCCAGGGATCGAACCTGTCTGAAGGCACTCACTACTACACCACCGTACCGCCTAATAATGATAATGATACTACTACTACTACTACTACTACTACTACTACTAATAATAATAATAATAATAATAATAATAATAATAATAATAATAATACTGTGGTCATGGTTCAAGGTAGGGTGACACCTCTGACCACCCCTTAGCTCCACAATCAATCCATATGTAGCAAAGTCCTTTCAGTAAATCTGTGAATGCTAAGGCAACACACCAGAAGTACATACAGTACAATTTTTTTTACCATTATAATAATAGATATTGCAGTAGATATTTGCCAATTGATTGCTGATTTTTCCTTCAAGTATGTTTTGCATTGGATCTTGTCCAAAAATTTCATTTATGCAAAATAAGGGTTTGTCTGATTAAATAATAAATCCCACAATTGCAGTCTTTTTTTTGTTGTTGTTAGAACATATTTATTTCACTCGGAAGACACTCTCAAGAGAAAGCATTTTACTTAAACATTTGCTGAAATATAATTTGTATAAATATAATATTTCTTTTTAGATTAATCAAGAAAAAAACATGCACTGTTATATAAAAAAAATCTAAAATTAGTATCAAATCAAATGCAAATCCAACAAAAATCAACGTTTTGGGGGAATTGTCTGCAATGTTCTTCTAACTGGGGAGAGGAATGAACATGTCATGTCATGAATGCAGGTCATCTAGAAAGTTTTGGTTCTGTATATAGAATGGAACTGCTTTAGTGAAAAATGGTTTTAAAAATACAATGTGGTTTAATGTGTTTCCATTCTAGTTACTATGGTGTTTAAGGTTTATTAAGGAAATTGACTTTGTATTTATTATGACATACATATGTATCAGGATATAAAATTTGACTGTGTGAAGTTTAAGCCTGATTCAAAGTTTGAGGTAATACAATGGTCACAAATGGACCAAAGAATTTTATGGTTGAGTTTTGCCCTGTCTATATTGCTACAGTTTAAAAGAAGACATAAATGCAATTTATGCCAAAAATCTACCTTTAGTGTATTGCCTTAATAATAAAAGTACAACCTAAATAACAAAAAGCTAAAAAAAATTATTTTTAAAAAATACAGCTTTGTTTGCATATCTCTTATTATATGATCTCAGAAATATATTATTTAGTTCAGACTGTATGAATCAGTTGATGTCATCAAACTTAGATCAGCTCATAGTACTTCCCAGTCTGTGGATCAAAGTAACAATTCAGACATGAATCATAAAGCAGACTGAGAAACTTGTCCGCGCTGCAGTTGTCCTCAGCTACAGACCCTAAAACACACAATACACAGATCAGAGACTGTTTATCAAACTTTGTCACTTACCACACACATTAGTCCTACTACATTGTTCTATTATAGACTATAGAATATACTATAGAATATGCTTTTTTAATTTAAGTTTGACCTGGGCTAAATTTAAAAACATCTAATGCACATCACGCCTTCCTAATGCACAGCATAAACCTGAGTATAAAAGCATTAATGTAATACCTTTGATGGACATGTTACTGAGGTCTCCTTTGCTCTCAGACTGCTGTTGTTTGGGATGAATTATTGGAGGGCTGAGAACATCCATCCATTCCCTGTAGGGAGAAGAAAAGATTGCAGCTCCAGGAGTCGCACTGAAATGTATATTCAGAATTTTCTCGACCTGTTTCTTTATATTCTGGGTAATGATGTAAGCTGTTGAGATGAAAATACTTAACAATTCGAGTATAACTCCAAGACTTTCTGCATTAAACTAGCTGCTACCAGTGCTTACAAAATGAAATACAGTATAACATACATGATACATAATATAATAAAAAAATACAGTAAATTGTTATATGTTACCGGGTGTTTTCCGGTGGCAGCTGACCGCCTCTGTTCAATGAATCTTTTGTCGGCTATAACTGCTGGTTATTTGGAGTACTTTGTACACAATATGCAGTAATTAACTAACTAAGTTGTAATACAGTAACCAAGCACATCTTGCTTGCAACATGCATACGGACCGAACATGCATATGGCCCACTTTTTCAGAAGTTCATTTACATCTAAACTTTTCCTAAGTACCATGCGGCGCTGACTGTCAGGTTCCCCACTGAGCAGGAGAAGAAGAAATGGATGACCTCCTGGGGAGCCCCCCTACAGGGGTGACAGCCAGGTGACACATGCAAGCCTTTAAGCATGTGCAAGGCAGCACTAGAAACTAGGGAATCATCATCAGCCCTGGCAAGAATGTTTAATTAGTCACTTAGGTGGAGCATGTTCCCCTTATGTACTAGATTTCAAACTAAAGCAACAGTGCAACATGCGATATACCTAAATCAGCAGCATATGAACCATTCCTTACTTGGAGTTTGTGAACTATTAAAATCATTCAGTTTGCATTATGGGGAGTTTAACCCAGATGATGAAATCATTTATTTATTTATTTATTTTGGTTTTGTGTCAACAACTTGTATTTTCCTCAGTGACTTCTGTGGATGTCACCTTTGTGCTTTGACATCATCTCTGTACTCTGAAATAAACTGTCTTTTTTTTTGTTCACTGCACCGCTCAAATGTTCAAACTTCTAAATACGTTAAAGATAGATAATAGAGGAGAAAAATAAATGACTGAAGAAATATTAAACTCAAACTGCATCTGACATCAAATAAAAGGTATATACATTGCCATTTCAACAGAAAGATGTGAAAGACAAGACAATGGAAATCTCAGTTTCAACACATACATACTGCATGTGTTGACATCTGCAGTTTCCTATCTTTACTTAAGCAAGATGATACAATCAAGTTGCTTCTTACCTGGGATTAGAGTAGAGAAGTGGATTCATCTCTTTCTGGTAGTACTGACCCTGTTCAGATGCCTGACGATCACAGATTTGTATATATAATCTACAGTTGCACAGTATAAAACAATTGCATTCTTCTTCTTTTTTAATCTCATCTAATCGAGCAAATGATGCAGCTGGATACTGTGGATGTGTATAAGCATCAGTAAGAGCAGGCAAGAGAGCAATAGGCGATTATAAATTCCCCAAAGCACTATACAGACTGAGAAATCTGATGTGACATACCTACGGTCTGTTGATGGCAGTATTGCTGCTGTGCTCATGCAAGGACAGAACAATGCAATCCTCTAATACTAAGCAAGACAGTGCATGGTATTGTGCACTGCACAACCTATGCAAGCTTACCCAAAATCATAGCACCGAGCTAATAATAAAATATAAATCATGCCCATATTTTGAAATTCACACTCATGTTTTTTTTTGTCCCCCTGAAAGCCATGCAAGTAATCTTTCTCTAAGGACTTTGTGAAGCTCTCCTCGTCTTAACAACCTGAAGCCTGAGATTTCAAGACCCATCCTGTAGGTCACGTATTCAAGTCAGTCTAATGAGGCTGAGCACTGAGATATGTCTTACATCAGAGGACATGCCCGTGTGCATGTGCAGATGGTAACTCACTAGAGGGATACACTGGGTCCATGTAGATGTGTCATCACTGCTCATACTCAGGCTGACATTGCACTGCTGGACCTGACAACAGGGATTACATGCAGAAAGTTGTCCAGCTGTTTAAGTCTGAAAAGTATTTTTTTTTGTAAATACACCAGTTTATGGATATTCTGTATATATTATTTAATGTAGAAGCTAGTAGTATAGTCCAATCAATTACATATATAATATAATAGTATAAGAAATATGCTTGTGTGTGCCTGAGAGACCTCTCCTACCTGTGAAGCACTGAGGCCTGAGTC
Source organism: Chrysichthys thysi (assembly GCA_030068315.1). Classification (NCBI taxonomy): domain Eukaryota; kingdom Metazoa; phylum Chordata; class Actinopteri; order Siluriformes; family Claroteidae; genus Chrysichthys; species Chrysichthys thysi. The sequence goes on from JAQLOM010000035.1 coordinate 15,210,639, forward strand.
ACAAGTCCCACCCTCCTCTTCTTCCTGCTGTCTTTTTAGACTAGCTAACATTTGCAGCTCTTCTTCTTCATCCTCCTCCAGCTTTGCCCTCTTAGATAAATCACATGTGCTAGTGCCCACGGGCATCCTCCTCATGCTCTCCCTCACCTGTAGATGCCAAACAGCTTCATTATTCTCCCAGTGCCACTCCACAAAGCGAGCAGGCAGTCATGTGTTACAGGCTATAGCTAATTAGCAAGCAATCCATCACACACTGAAACCTAATTGGCACTTCATTAGAGCAAAGGCATCAGCAGAAGTGCTTGCCCCCATTGCCTAGAAATCTGCTCAAATAGAAAAAAAAGAGCTGCTATTGATATTAAGTGATGACTGCGTATATGAAATGACTTTATTTACAAAGCAGTGCTGAAGAGTGGGAAACAGAATGAGAATGAGAAAAAAAGTCACACGCAAGCCAACGATCCTTTACTGAGGAAAAAAAACTGCAGAGGTTAATGTAAGAAGTATTTTTCAAATGCGAAAACCTATGGTCAAATGATTCAGTATGACACCCATTTAAAACAAAATGCTATTTATGAATGTGAATAAAAGCACTTGTAAACAAACCACTCTGCTTATAGGCCCTTTCATTTGAAGCATGCACTTCAGCTAATCTATATCTAATAACATTTAAGAGCTTTAATAATATGTGTTCTAGTAAAAGCCTGTTTGTGAGTGCAGTCAGGCTCAACAAGTATATGTATAATATGTTTTGCAGGACAGGTTGAAGGTTGAACGTTGTTATTCATTTTCCTTTTCCGAGGAACTGAGCCTTGCTTCTGAACTATTTTTACTGCGAATGTATACATATCAGAAATGACTCACATGTTCATCACAAGTGAGTAGAGAATATGTCCTAATATGCCATAAAGGACGATCACTGTAGTGAACAGAAGGGGCATGTGAGAGATACATATGCAAACCTACTAAATAGGAGGAAGGAGTGCTTTTAGCCAAGCATCTGCTAAAATTGCACAAGTGCTTGGTATTCTCCTGTTTTGCCGAGAGAGTGCAAGGCACAGTATCATAAGAATAGAATCAATTCAGCTGGGGTGAGGCAAAATCTGGAATGAACAAGCTTCTTTTTGGAAAACGTGCTCACCTTGTGGAGCTCCAGATCCTCAGGGGGAATTTCTCGAACAGATGTTCTATTAATGGATGTCCTCATATCTCCATCAGGCCTGCTTTGCTCAGGTCCAGAGTGGTCCTGTCTGCTCCGCAGTTTGGCAGTGCAAGGCGAGAGACAGCGGGTCGGTGCCACACACGCTATCTCAGTCCTTTGGGATCCTACTGAGGAAGACTGTGTGGAAGCATGTGTAACAGTAGAGGCCTTAGGTGGCTCAGTGCAAAGCCTGGGTGAAGAGGTAGATCTGGGAATGGGAACAGAAGCCAGGGTAGGAGGAGCAGGACTGGTGTGTGCTGCAAATCTCTGCGAGAGGACACCAAAGAGGCTCTGATCCTGGGACAAAAGACAAAGAGAGAGTGAGAGAGACAGACAGAGAGAGAGAGAGAGAGAGAGAGAGAGAGAGATCATTCTGAAACAAGAACCCATGCCAAGTTCATTAGCCTCTATAGGTGATGAGATGGCATAGCAGCATAACACTGCATGGTGTACGGTATAATCACAGGCGAAGCACTAATTCAGAGATTTCATAGTCATTTGTGTACATTATAAAGCAGGAGTTCTCAAACCTTTTGCAGCCAGTGACCCATTTAGCTTTAAAATAATTTTCATGAAACAAGAATCATTATTTAAATGTGTACAACAAATTCTATGGTATTTATTGGAGCCAGAGAGCATTTATTCCTTAACTGTCCATTATCCAAGCTGAGGAAATTTATGGGCCAACTTGTTTTTTCAGTTAGTAAGATTTATATTTAAAAAATTCAAGTCAAGTCAGATAAGCTGGTAATAACAAGAAGTACTCAATAATAAATACAACTTTGACAATGGTGGTCCTAGGACTGTAATAAAATAGGCAACTTTTGCCTCAGAAAATACAAGTGGTACACTTTATAGAAAGAATTCTGGTGTAAACCACTGAAAGAGATCACATTAGTACAGCATGACCATATAAGAGTTGCCTACAATTAATCAAAGCATTGTAAGCTGTCCTTTGCCCACTGCTCAGAAAAATATTAAGTCTTTAAATTTGTGGAGCCTTTTAACTTGATCTGAACTGATGCCCTTAACAGCAAGCAGTGCTCCAGGATAATAATGGCAGCCGTACATGAATGTCTCAACTATATTCCTTCCTAAGAATCTGTTCCAATTAATAACCTGTTTCATGCAATGTCTATATTGAAATCTTTCACTATTTAAAAGGTGTATTGTCTTCTGTAACAATGATATTTAAATTGGGGACCATGGATCCTCAGAAAAAACAGCTAAGGTCTTAGTCTGTTTCTTTTTTTTTTTTAACACAGTGGTGCAAATCACAATCCACTGTTATTAATACAACAGTACAATATAATTATTGAGGTCTTGTAGTTATTAATTTGTTTGTCTGGTCAATTGAATGGGCTCAGTTCAAATCTCAAACCAAAGATGTTGCTTAAAAGGTCATCTTGGAACTAACGTGTTTTTTCAATGGACAAAAAAGCTCTATGGCTCTAACGAATAGCCAGAGCATTACTGCATGAGTTTGAATTGTTGGATTATGTTCATTAAATAAATCTGTATTGAGAAGACCCTTAGAAAAATGGATGATGTGTCTACTTCATCAAGGTACACTGGATCAGTATTATCACTTGAAAATTGGCTATAGCTAATTCATTAGTATTTTGTAAAAGCCTGAAGTGTGTTTTGTCACATATAGTCCAGGGCATTGCACGGTGCACCACTTGAGGTTTTGTGTCATTGTACTCTTTTGTCAGACCCAAGGCTGTTTGTCCTGAGACTGTGAAACCTGCTTTCAGATCCATATAAAGCCCAGGACATGTATAACTGGTCCACTTGAAAACGGTGGTCTGGGGCTTGCTTAGAGTGAAACCTGGAACAAACTCCCACATGTCTGAAAGCAGCCTTTTCCCATGGCCAGGCAATGAAGTACATGAACCATTTATATTGCTTCCTCTTTTAAGTTTCACAATGGCAGGGGGAAAAAATGTGATGTGATAAGAGACATAATGTTTTCTACACATATGCATATAAAATCTTTCTAAATGTAAGTGGGCAGCTGCGACTAAAAGATTTGTTTCGAAGTGTTGATTAGTGCAAGAGTAAAGAAATTATACAAATGACAAAAATGCTATTATAAATATCAGCCTGCACAAGAATTGTTGACCAGTATGAAATTTAAAAAACAGAGGAACATGCTAATTGAATAAACATTAATAAGAAAATGCTCTTCATAGCTTATCTCAGCAGATGTGATGTATAAAAGCTGAGTAAGAATCAAGGATCAGTTTACTAGCAATGATTACACCCTCTCATGAGTCCAGAACCAATTATAAGTTAAGACTTGAGCATTCATGTCAAGTGTGAAATTACCCTGAACTTCTTTCTCTCATGGACTGTGATATCTGGCAAAAAAAAAAATGTGACTAACATGTTGCCGGTTGACCACCATACAAGAGCATTTGGTAAACTAATTTAGCCCATCTTTGAATTTTAAAAGGTCTCTAAGAGGTCAATTTATTCCCTCCCATCTCACTGTCATGCTTCACACAGAAAAACAGACATTTTCCACTGAAGAGAATGCAAATAAAGATCACAACTGTGCCAGTGTAAGAAATTAGCAAAATCTGCCTGGCTGGTTTTACTCCCTTGCCTGTCAGTCAGACTAGCCACTTTTGGGTGCCTGTGTCCAAAACAGAGCAGACAGTACTTTCCTCCGAGTGTGTATAGCTGCCTTGACACAGCATGAGCCACAGTTAGAAAAGATGCAGTGGCTGGCTTTCACATGTCTCAGAGGAAACATGTGCTGGCTTTCACCCTTCCCAGTTGGTAGCTGTTGTGTGATAGGTAAGTGTAAGGGTGGGAACTTGTAAAAGACTAAACTGGGAGAAAACAGGGTTTAAAAACACATTAGCAGTAGGAAGGGAAGGAAGGAATAAGTTAAATAAAAAGATCCAATGAAACTGTCAGTGGTGTAAATTAAACGGTACTAGGTAAGTGTGACGCTAAATATGTATACAACCCCGATTCCAAAAAAGTTGGGACAAAGTACAAATTGTAAATAAAAACGGACGGAATGCAATGATGTGGAAGTGTCAAAATTCCATACTTTATTTAGAATAGACCATAGATGACATATCAAATGTTTAAACTGAGAAAATGTAT
>JAQLOM010000035.1:15268110-15282479 GCA_030068315.1 Chrysichthys thysi
GAACTGTGATGCTGTTTTTCTGCACTTCTATTAATAAATCTTATTTGTGTCACTATTAAGACGTGTTCAGTGCCGCCATCATGACAGACAGTCACTACTGTCTGCTCAGAAAGTTGCTACATTTGTTGCTATGCTCATTTGTAAGTTGCTAAACAGCAGCTGTTGACCAGGAAGTGGGAAGCCAAACACATGCTTCCATCAAGACATTTGAAGCCAATTAACACGGTATTGCAGCAGGCTCAGAGGCAAATGCTATCTACCCTCTTCCACATACATAAACTCCCAGGTGTCCATGATTGTTTAGTGTTACACTGATTGAGAGGGGAGTGAAACTGACGGCCATGGAATTCAAACTCGCAATCTCCTAACAATAGGCTGAAATGTTTTCTCTTGAGCCTCTCCAGAGTCCACAACATGAGGTGTTAGTAAAAGCTGTTCGAGGCTAGACAGGATTTGCTGACTGGCTTTGGGTCTAGTCATGTTGAAATTATTTTAAATATACAGTCAGCAGTGCCTTGTTGTGTATTCTAATGTTAGATTGCTTATGTTAGTCAAATTGCTTGGTTAGTTAGTAGTCTTATTTTGCCAGTAATTAATCTGTAACCCCTGTTCCTATTTTTTATTTTTATTTTTTGCCTGGTCATGGTTCAGATTGATAGCTTAAGAAATGCTATTTGTTGGGGTTGTAGTAAACCTTACCTTTGATACAATGTCAGAACCTTCATTCTTATACTTTCTTTGAATACCTGACTGTAGCAACCGGGTAACTCGAGGGTAGCTCTGGCCTGATTGTTTTCACACAGAGAAATCCTACAGGCTGCGTTGTCCAACTGAAAAGAGTTGTATTCTAGCTCTTTCTTTCAGGCCCTGATTTGTACACTGAGCTAGGTCTGAACTCTGCTCCTGGAATTAATAGTGAAGCTTTTGTTTAATTCCCAGGGCTTGCAATACTGTTTTTATAATTCTGCTCATAAAGGGTGGACCCTGGGAATTAAATCCAGCAATAATACTTCAACCCCAACAGTGAATGTTTGAAGGGCAGCTAGGGATGCTTCCATTTGCTTTGTTAAATGCTCCATAATTACTAGCATGCGTTCTTTCAATCACAGTCTGGTAATGGTAATGAACTTTTGAACTCTCCTGTTAACAGTGTAAATCGTTGTCTAGTTTGCTGCCTCATTCTTACTCTGGAGGTTTCACCATGGTTACACTGGGTACATTCGTTTGTAAACATTCATTCATTCATCTTTATTAAGCACTTCATCCTGGTGAGGTTCGTAGAGGGTGTGAGGTGGGAAATGTGGGAGACATTTATGTGCAGCTTTGGACTCCACCATGTCTGGTATATCTGCCTGGATCTGTGACCTATAGAAGGAAACAAACACAGCACAGCACTTCTTTATGAATTTGGCACTGTTACTTTGTCTTCTGAATCTCTCCAAATGTTTCCACAATTCTCCATGCATGACTATTTTCAGCCTCAGTGCATTCTGCACAGTGAATTTATTTGAGTTCAGCTGTCTCTTGCAAGTTGTCAACCTCTAAATAATTTACAATCTTATGTATAACCAAAGCGTGACTCTCCTTGCATATACACTGAACCATAGCCAAGCCACTGTTGGGCCCTAAAGGAAGGTATTTAACCCTCACTGATGTAGAGGTGCCATATCAGGGATGACAAGAAAACTTTATAGAAATGTGCACATATGTCTACTTATCATAACTATAACTATAAAGTTTGTTTTTACTTTTGTATTGTGCTGTTTGTCTGGGTTGGTCTTATGGATCTAGTGTAGGTGGGAGCTTGGGAGGATTTTACTGCTGTTGTAACATTTAAAAGTCCAGACAAAGGTTGATCACGAGATTTTTAAATAATATTTCATGATGATCATATTCTAACCCCTTTAAGGACATGTTATCATATTGTTATGAAGGCATTTTGTAATCGTTTCATATATTCAGTGTCCTGTGGTTTTACAGAGCTGTCTCATCAGTGCAGTGTGTATTTCACAATGAAAAAAAACCCCAAGCAGTTAACTGAGCCACCTATGTTTTGAGTCTCATTTTTGTTTTTATTCTGATTTTTCATTTCATCATGATGAAAGACAACAATTGTACACTATTGATCCAAGGTCTCTTCTTATAATTGACTCCAGACTGCATGTCAGCTCGTGCATAAACAAAGAATGAAATAGTGAGGTTTAAAAGTTCGTGTTCCTTTTATACCTCATATCTTCTTCTATGTCCCCTTTGTAAAGTTATAAAACGAATTAAGGAAATTTGGTGGGTAAAAGAAGGCAAGATATTCATTGTGCATTGCGACTGTACCCCAGGCTAACTTCCACTTATATCTCTGCGTGAAATGTTAACTGTTGTTAATGCTCCCTTTCTCCAGTGCATGACAAATGGCAACATCACACATCAAGTCCTCTGACCTAACACCAGCAAATGTACATTATATACATGATTCATTCTGCTTTAGCTGTAAACAATATTTGGTTTAAGAGAGGTAAAATATACCAAATTACTATACTATTTTTAAGATTAAACATAGTTCAAATATACATATCTATAGGAAGGTACAGTTGTGTCCTCTAGACCAATGACTAACAAAATGGATGGCACCACCTATTTAATATAAAAGACAAATAGTGGTGACAGAAAAGCTTCCAGCTAGGCTGGTCCCACTGGAAGGAAGAATACTACACTTCCCCACATGAGCTCCTAAAGTCATACATCATAGATCTGGTCATCAAGTCACATACTTTCAAACTGATAAATAGCCAAGTTCAAGTTGCTCTTCTGGGTTACTAAAATTGGCCATACCTCAATAAAAACATTACAGCTTTCATTTTGCCCTAATGTTTTCACTGCATTCAATTATTACTACTTTGGGGACCAAGCATAGATCCATTTTCACAGCAACTGGTTCAAGGATTGATCTTTCTAAATATAGGGCTTCCAATCAATCACTGAAACAGCTCCACATCCGAAATGGCCCAGTACAACATTTTATCTTATATATACAGAGGGGCCCAAAAATGTATACACACTTCAACATGAAAAATATCTGCATAAAAGTGGTATTACTAGACTTCTGTAGGCATCATAGGGTTGAATGTCCTCGAGATAGGCTCTCATGTCTCAGTGGTAGTGTGGTGGTGTGCCTTCTTGCTTTTAAAAATGGGCGTAGATAACCACTGTTGAAGTGTGTATACATTTTTTGGGTTCCTCTGTAGATATTCAAATTCAGCCAGTGTCTACGTGTCATTGTCAAAAGCACTCACGCTTAACCTCAGTTCCCGAGGCCCTATTATGAGAGGCTCTTATAATAAAAATGCATGACTTGCAATTGCCAATGCAGAGTATCGCCTTTTTTTTGCAGGACAGCAAAGGGACTTTTTCTGGACGCTAACAACCTTCCAGCTTTTAGCTGCCTACTGCCATCAGCATAATTAAGTTGAGCAGCTGTGTTTGACCCTCCTGTACATGTCCTTGGGAGAACTGATTTCTAAGGATATTGACAAACTGATACTGCAGCCAGTGTGCTGAGAGGTACAAGTATTCAGGAGGGATGTCACTGACAGCATGCATAGATTAAGTCATTCGTCTGAGGGCTTTGTGTGTTATGTAAAATGAATCTGCCACAAATTCTTTGAATATAGTTAATATTTTAACAAGGTTTTCTAATTTGGGCAACAATATGAAACATTAAACACTTTTGCGTGCTTTTCCTGACTATTCGCGAACTCCCTTTTTATGCTGGAGAAAACAATCTCAGGGTTTCACACAGAACTGCTGATCTGCCAGTCTTGCATTAAACCAAATATTGCAAACACTTTCTAGGTTGTTAATATGTATTTGGGCATGTTCCCACACCTCAGCATTTTTTAAACAAGTCAGACTTTCGACAAATTTGAAGTACTTCATGCTGTTCCCCCTGCAGGCTTTTAGGTTGTTCCTGATTTTTGGTTTCCCTCACTCGGATACTAACCAAGCAAGTTAGAGCCTTTTAAATGCTTAACACACAGTGCCTGGAGGTGCTGGAAGGCAAAAGCAGAAATGTAAAACAGACCAGGAAGAGAAGATCTGCACAGCACATTTCTGCCGAAATTCAAAATCTAAGCTGCATAATCCCAAAATGACCTAATTACAGAATATAACATATCAAATTGCCAGAAACACGGCTGCTGTTTTCTCCTCCTTATTTGGAGGAGTTGCCCCAGGATAGTATCTGTTAGTAGGTCTTGTTCAGAAAGCGCATGTATAAGTTAAATGCAGCATTCTGTATACCCTCAGTATTACAGTGGTGACTTGCATGCAGATTGAACTATATGATGCAGATCATTTCATTGAACCTTCCATACTTGTGGAAAGTACCTGTTATATTTATCAACTTTATTTAAGCCTAGCCTATTCCAACCAGTGGCTCATTTTAGCCTCCATCATTCAACCAAAGAATAATTTGCATTCAGATGCCATTCAAACCAGAAGTGACCTGAATGTAGAGAGATGCACTGAGCTAAATGAATAATTTAATAGGTCTTTCGGATCAGTATTTGATTAGCATCAGCACTAGCGATAACATCCGCTGAAAGAGATAACGAAAATAAGAAGCCCCCTGTGGTTTCTGACTCACCTGAATATCATTAGGGGGTCTTTAATGGACTGTTCTATTAGCAAGCCATCAACTGTGCTGTTCTTTGAGGGACTTCATAAATTCTAAGTAATGCAACAGTAAATGAGGCACATTAAATGACTTATTTTAAGATAAAATTATGTATATTTTGAATATAATTAAAGTATGTACTCTAGACCCTTGGACCTTGTAAATACACTCAATGCATAACCCAAGGGCGAATCTACTAGGCATAGCCAAACATGACTCTTAGCCCGTAGACAAATTTATAATGCATGGATCAAATGAACTTCATGTACTGTAGTGTTGTTGCCTGAATATGTGATACACAATTGATATACTCCACCATCTACATTATTACACACAAAAGGTCAAATCATTGGAGAAATACTAAAAAAATAATAATAATAAAAACTGTGCCGTTAAATATAGAGGCACAGGGTAGTGTGGAGTAGGGAGGGTGAGGGTTGGGAGGCATAGTGAACTTGTGTTTGAACATGGAAACACTCTGAAAGAGGTGTCAATATTAATTAATGTTGACTGAGATGCATGTCTCATGACAAAACATTTTGGGGACTGTTTAAGGAACTAATTAGGGTTTTATTGTGAGTTTTATAGTCTAATAAAATTGGTACGCATGGAGTTTGTCACAATTCTCTGTGATACAGTCCTGGCTTTTAGTCAAACTACCTGCATAATGTCAGAAGTTTCAATAAAGCATTTTTTTTGGCTGTGTGTGTGTGTGTGTGTGTGTGTGTGTGTGTGTGTGTGTGTGTGTGTGTGTGTGTGTGTGTGTGTGTGTGTGGGTTTACATGCTTTGCTGGGGTCACTAGAGAGAATTCCAGAAATGCAGGCAGATGGCTCACAGTCTACACACACAGAACACTGTGACAGTCCCCAACAGCTCCTCGGAGAAAAGGGTAATTAAATACTGAATTTAATCAGATTCTTCAAATTAAAGTCCAGCTGGGTTCTCTCCCAAACTCTCCTGCTGTTCATCATCCCCACTGCCTCTCCTTTATAAGAGCTGTCTGTGGAGCTCACTGTAGATGACTCACAAAACACTAAACCCTATACCTGCTGCAGAGAGACAGCCTGGAGCGGATAATTAATGATAAAGTATTGGCTTCACAGTTGTGACAGGGTAGGTAGATACTGAAAGTGTTCATGAAACTGGCCTGAGCAATGGGAAGTGGATTTTTTTTTTTTTTTTTTGCAGAAGCGTGCAGAATTTCTTTATTTGTGTGTAGAGTCAGGGTGGCAGTAACAGTTTGAGTTAGCCTTCTCATAAAGTGTGACAAATTGATAACAGATGAAGGATAGAGAAGCCTTTCTTGTCCTGTTCCCTTTCTCTGATCTTCATGCCGGCTTTGACTTGATACTGTGAAAAGGCTATCTGATGTGCAACACTGAGAAAAGATTTTAGTGATAAATCAGTTCATCGGCTTATGCCATAAGGACACATTTTTGTGATGACTGAGAAGCTGAGATGTTTCCCTTTGTAATATTTTGCATTCCAGCATGCATTTGAGATGTGACTTTAAACGTTTTTATCCAATCGATTGAACCATTTCTGGATTAGAAATAACGCAAATACGTGCAGTTTAACTGAGCACCTATAAACAAATGCTCCTGTCTCACAGAAAGCAGAAAAACTGAACTCTCCATGCTGGAGCACTGTGGGGGAGGACAGGCCTTCCCAAAGCCAGAGGCTTGGCACACTTTCAGCACCTTGGACAGCGCCGGCACCCGACATTGAACATAAAGGACTAGAAATCAAAACAAAACCCGAATATGGCAGAAATGATCCCAAACCAATACTTATAAACACAACCACGGCGCAGATCCCTCATTACCACCTCACAGAGCATATGCCTTTTCCATACATTTCCCCACACCTTGGGGGAAACCCCCCCTACATGTTTAATCCTTCAAAATGTGCCTTGATTGAGTAGATCCCTATAATACAAAGTCCAAAACAGTGATCACGCACGCGGCGTCACGTGCGCAATTTGCGCATCACAAAAGTGCACCTGGAAATAGGAAATGGTGAAGATCTGACACACCCAAACGTGCCTGACTTCCTTCCGTGGAGGGTGTTGGAAAAGAACGGTACACGTGAGCCTTTTTTTTTTATTTTTTTATTTTTTAATTTAAATTATTTATGTATTTTATTTTATTTACTCATTTTATATATATCCCCACCAGCTCTGCATGTGTCTGAATCAGACATCAGGGTTCAGCCTAGGGCGCTAGGATCCGGAGGGGGAGGACTCTGCTTTGCCTTCCCGCCTCGCTGATGTTGGAGGAAAAAAAAAAGAAAAAAAGAAAAAGAAACCCAGAAACAGATTCCTGCTGGTGCGCTCGAGTTCTCAACTTCCTGCAAGCAGCGCAGCAGCGCGCGCGCTCTTCCCGCTGAACGCGAGCTCTCTCTGCGGTGGAGAAAACCCAAACCAGAGCGGCGTTAAAGTGCGCACCGGCGGGATCCAGCTCGGAAAATGTGAAGCGTGTGTTCCGATCGCGGCATGCGCGAGATGTCCAACAACATTCCGACTTCCTCCCCCGTGTGCAGCCCGAAACTGCTCTCCTGTGCAGCCCTTCAATTAGAAGCGCTTTGGTGGTGAAATCTTCAGGTTTCTTCTGACCTGACTCTCAGTTCGGTTGGCTGTTCGGCCTCTTGGTCCGAGTGACATGAGGGTGAGAAACCTGCACCGTTACGGACTCTTGTACTGGGGACTGTCTGTGCTCCTCATCCAGTCCATCAGCTCCCATCCTGGTAAGTGGACATGCACACATTTGATAGTGGATTTCACTCGAGAAGAAGGAGGGAAAACACAAACAAACAAAAAAGTTTGCTGCACTTTTTTTGCATGCATGCATGCAAGAAAACAGGAATGAAGGATTCTTCGCATTGATAGTCACTGGAAAAACCAGCTTGTACTTGCACACCTGGTGTGGATATTTATTCATAAATGAGAGAAAGAGAAAAGCAGGCTTAAACATGGGCAAGGCTTTTGTCCCTAGGGATAACCCTAAGGCTGCTGGAAGACAATAACATCTACAGGGGATCATTCATGTATAGAGTGTTTATTTATTATTTAAACCCAGCCTAAGTTAACTGCACGCTCTGGGTGTTCATTCAGAGCTATAGGTGTGTGTGTGTGTGTGTGTGTGTGTGTGTGTGTGTGTGTGTGTGTGTGTGTGTGTGTGTGTGTTTCTTCCCTGGATTATTTTGCTCTTAGAGCCTTGCAGGTGATGTAACGTTGAGGATGTTTGGTCCGGAGCCTGTAAGTGCTCACAGGACATATTACTCTGCTGGAGTCTTTATTGATGTCTGAGATCATCCATCAGGAGCACTTACTGTTCGATTTATTTGCCTCTGAAACTGAGATCTGTTTGCATTAAATGTAGACTACAAGATAACCAAATGATCTAATGAGAAGCAGAACGTTTTCCACCGTGCACGGGGTCCTGTCGTGTTTTCTGCTTCCTTTAAATCTGTACAAGGGTTTCATTTACTTTAACAGGTAGGCTGGGATTATTGGTTTGTGCTCATTAGGCAGCCTTATACTGTACAGGACCCTAGAGAGCATACGGATGCTTAATGGCCATGAAAGGTATAGGATGTGAGCACAGCCAGAAAGAGAGCTTGCTGAGACCAAAATATTGTAACAGGATTGCTGGGCATTGTACACCACCACAGTCCTGAAAAAAGAAAGAAAGGAAGAAAGAAAAAGAAAAAAAATCTGAGGTGGAATAGATATTCTCACTAATCCCTTTTTTTCCTTTCAAATTGGTCTGATTTATAGACGTAGATGGCTGCTGTCTTGTTTCAACCACAAATGCTTCTCAAATGCTCAGGTTATCTTAATGTACCTGAAAGGATGCACATTAGTGTTGGGCTCTGCTTTCTGTATTAGGTTTTGATGGCGTTATTAGAGGGCTGATAAATGCTGTGGCTAAAAGGTCCTGTCATCTAAGGATGCACCAGGTTGCACTTGGCTTAGTCACCTGGCTATTGATAATCATTCGTCTTCAGGTTTTCTCCATCCTGGTCCAGTCCTGTTCCTGGATACGCGGGTTTCATCTACATCCAAAATCTAATACACCGCTTTTAGCTGATTAAGAATTTCTTAAGGCAATGATTAGATGGTCAAGAGGGCACGATTATGGTCGGAGCGAAAGTCTTCAGGGAGGCAGATCTCCAGGAACAGGGTTGGTGACCACTGCTGTACACTGTATCGCTGAACGTGCAGTAAGGGATTTCAGAAGAAAGCAATACAGTGGCCTCAGAAATGTTAGAAGGTTTGTCCGCGAAAAGATGCCATTATATGCACATTTACAATCTGGAGTTTGGTAGAAGTATAATCTCTGCTGTCTAACCACGGGGGGAAATCAATGTATTTGGGTGAAGAAGAAAAGCTTCCGAAGGTTCAGAAAAAAATAGAAGATTAACAGAATGATGAAAACGAATTGAACGCAACCTTAATTGTTAGGTCCTGTTTCTTGCAACACTACATATCACCCAAACCCATTACAGTTATTTTTTGTAAAATATGAGAGATCGTTATTCTGACAGGTTGGACAAAATGACAAAAAACAAAAAAAAATGCTGGAAGACTATTATGTTTATAACATAAATTATTAGGGTGTGTACTGATTATTTTAATTAATTAATTTAATTTGTTTATTTATTTATTTATTTTACTGAGGTTACAGTGAGTTTGTTCACATGACATACTGAGCTTCGGTGTATTGGATGTGTCATATAGAACAGTACATATTTACACCAAATGTTGTTTCCAGTAACATGACCCCTTATACATAAATATTGATGGCTTTATGGAGAAATTAAGTTTGGGCTGTAAGTGTGTCATAAGGAGGTTTCTGATCACCAACAATAGCTATGGATTGTCCTGCTGGAAGAATAGTTTATGTAGAGGTTCAGACATATTTAGACTGCTCTAAGGATATTGCCCAGGGGTGGCTACTGTGAACTAAAAACCACAATAGCACATTGCATGAGCTCATCCACTCTCCATTGTTTCTTCAAACATGCACACAAAGCTGAATTATTTGGTTGCGGAAGGGCTGGGATTTCCTATTACGCAACGCCGTTTGAGTTGGAATTCCGTTTTGTGTTCTATAATGTTTCCAGTGTGTACATGGACTTTTAGTTAATGGGTCTTTATGAATGTGTGCTTCCAGTAGAGATAGAATCACTTGGATCCATTAACTCTTGGCTGGATTCAATGCAAGAATCATATCAGCACATGAAAATAGTTTGATTATAATCAAGTGTATGTAAAATGTCTTACGTATAATATAATGTAATATTTCTTACCAGGAAGCCACAACAACATTACTGGTTGGTTTACTGACCGGCCACTTTATTAGCCACACCGTTAGAGAATACAGCTCATCTTCAATATCTTCAAAACTGCTCTGTTGAGACTGTTCCACCGCTAAATGATATTTTTGCAGCTATAATCCTGTGGTGATCCTGTGGTAGTAGTATAAAAATTTAATTTTGATGGATGCTTAAGATAGGAGGCAAGAAAAGAGAAGGAAATAAAGAAAAGAATGAGAGCGAAAGGAAAAAGAAAATTAAGAACAGGGAGAGAAAACAGTGCACATGCATGTCAACAAATTGAAAACAACACACAATTTGACAGCAAAAGAGCCCAATACGTGCAGGAAGACGAAACAAAAAGGAAAGAAAAACAGTACAACAGGGTGAGTGCGAGATATCGAGGAGCAAAAATGACAAGGCAAAGATGAATAGTGGAAAGACAGACTGAATGGGATTAAATATTGAGCATTAAATATTATGTGCTTTACTATTAGAAAGAGTTTTTCTCAAACCTGCTCACATAATGACCTATTGCGTTGTGAATACTTATGTAAGGCTGACATGTAGTGTATTTCAATTACGATAACATTAAATTCTTTAAATTCATATCTTTCAATATATCTTCTTTTTTCCACTTTTCATCCCCCATCCAGATACAGTTGGTTGCCAAATAAACAAAAGGAGAGAAGCGAGCACAAAAATGCACAACATTGCATGTGCACAACAACAGATACAAAACTGACAGTTTTTGGTTTGTACAGAAATATAATTTGACAGCAAAACAGCCAAATGAGTAGCGGATAGACGTGCAGACTGAACGGTATTAAATATTAAGGCTTTGTTGATGTGTTGTTCACCCAGGCATACAGAATGTAATGTGCTATACGTGAGTGTTCTTATAAACAAATATATACTTATGATTTGTGTGTGGGTGCTAGAATACTAAAAATGATTCCTTTATGAGCATCAACATATCAGGAAAAGGTGAAGAAATAACCCTGAATGCACAATTTTGATGTGTTTAAGATATGTTTAAAGCTGTAAATTGTTGGCAAAAAGATTCTGTCTATGTGATTATGAGTAGTTAATTTCTGCATTTCAAATTCCGTAATACTGTTTTCTTGATGATAAGAATACATATATTGTGCTGTGTTACTGGGATTTTCATTTGCTGGTGTGGATAACCAAAATGCAGTGCTTTATAAACCCCATGCCATACATAGTGTGCAGTTGTGCGTGTTCTGTGACTAATCTCATACTGAAGAAGCTGTATGTTAATCACATTTAGTCATATTAAATATGGATTTACAAAACTGAGTCCAAATATTGAGATCATTTTGCCCCATTTAATAAGTGGGAGTCATATTGTGTCTTCACTGGGTGAGATTATATGAACTTATATGGTTTTGAGAAAGCTTCAGCAGGGTTTGTCAATTCGCTGATCTTTTCTATCACTGTAGAAGACTCCAGGGAATTATTAGATGTATTAGATTTTTTTTTATTGTATTTTTAAAAATCGAATACACTATAGACATTGGTCCTTATCCATCCCGCATATATATATAATGTCTTTCAAATGTGTTCTTTTACTGGATCTTTGCTTCTTACGGCTAAATCACGGTATTGGTGCTGATTTGTTTTTTTTAACAGGTTATATGAATGGTACAACAAAAATAAATGAGGTAGCGACCTACTTTGACCATTGCCTAGTGTTGTATTGTTAGATCTTGCTTTGCTGAAAATTTCAAGTTGCCAGTATTATCCATTCTTAAGACATTCATTCAAATGTGTTAAAAAAAATGGTCGTTTTTTAACGTTATACTGTCTCACTTGTAAAAACATATTTCTATCAATTCAAAATACTCCTTACCACAATAAATATCAACACTCATGTTAATCTGTATGTCTACAGAAATTTGTGGCAAAAAAACTGTGTTTAAAGTAAAGAAATCGGTCAGAAATTAAAGATTTTATACATAAAATACTACAGCTGGGAATTTTGCAAAATCACTAAAAAGGAAACATAGGCTTTATGTTATATGTCTGATAAACTGATAGAAAATATATATTAAATAAACCCTAAATTGGGTAAAATTGGCATTAATCAGTTGGTTAATAATAAGTATTGTTAAAAAAATTATTTATATTTCAGGGCTACTTCAATTTTAAGCACAAAGGATTTCTCTTTGGTAAATAACGAAATGAAAATTTGGTAGTGTCCGTAACCCATCAATTTTAGGATGCTTCAATGTATTCGTTTCCCTTAGCATTTTTCTTTAAAAAAATACATACGTTTAAAAGGCATCAATGTAATGTTGATGTTTGCAAACTATCACGGGCCTAACATGTAACATCATAAAAAAAAAGTTGACTTAAAAGACAGTTATGGACACTAAACATTACATTACATTACATTACATTACATTACAGGCATTTAGCAGACGCTCTTATCCAGAGCGACGTACAACAAGTGACACAAAGGGGATAAAATTAAATGAAAACAGTAACTTGACTTTTTTGTACTAGTGGTTTGTAAAATCAATAAATGTGTCTAAGCATTCATGCTGCAATGTTGCATCATACATTGACCAATGCCAAATAAGTTCAAAAAAGTTTTATTGTTAAGTAAACATTATAGGAGTTGTAAACAGTTTTTTATACTTGTTTTTTAAATTACAGCAAAAGAAAAAGAACAGTGCTGGAGGAGGAAAGCATTTGTTTACGGCTAAATCACAGTACTGGTGCTGAAAGGTGTCTCCCTTTGACAAAAATAAATTAAGGATACCTTAATCTTCAAAAATAACAGTATGAAAATCCCTTATTTGAAAAAAATTTTTTTGTCAAAGTGAGATACCTTTCAGCACCAATACCGTGATTTATCCGTTAAGGAGTGTGGATAAACCCCAGACACACTTACATTGTGTTTATATTCCAGCAGGCTTAAAAAGTGCTTAAAAAAGCAAGTCTATGATTGATATGTTCTGGCAGGGAGCTTGCTTTAAGTCCATCTGTGGATGATACATTGGAGTTTCTTGTACTCAATTTGGTAAAATTCTGTGTGATAAATGAGCTGTATATTTTTTTTTGTAATAGAGTCCAGTTTTGTGAGCCAGCTAATAAATAGATGTATTGGAATCCAATTCAGTCTTATAATAAATATCAGTAGTGTATACCAGCAGATAAAGTCATCATCTATTGTTAAGTTTACGCTGAGATATATGATAGTGTCTTTGTTTTGATGTTTAGTCTTTGATTTGCAACTTACCCTCGCAGTTGCTTTATTCCAGTCGACGGACTAATCGGAATTTCTTTTGAAACTGTACTGATGACCTTCGTGTCATCTTTAAGCAAGTCTAGTGAATTCTGTGAGAACAATATCACATTGCATGCATATAGGCCGATTTTCTGATCAATGTTTTGAGTGATGCTGAACGGTAACGGAGATATGATACGAACAGTAACGGAGGAAGTTGACATCCTTACCCGGTGTTTTGGTTCAGTGTGAAAATTTATAAGGTTATTTTATTAGTAAATACTGTAGCTACTGTTGGATCCTTGTTTAGCTTAAGCAGTACTGATATGACAGCAGTGTTCATCTGTGGTGGGATGGACGCTGGCCTGTTTTCTCTGAAGAACATTCTCAGGAAATAGTTTTTTCATAGTGTTTTAAACCATTAAAAAGAGAAGCTGTCAGTGTCGGGTGATTTATCGTGGACCGATGCTTTCAGACCTTAAGTGTTCAAGCATTACTGAAGCTTCTAAAGTGTTCATTTTCCCTTGAAGTAAAGTCAGAAATGAGAATACCGGTATTCAAGATTTTTTTCCATTTGTAATGAGATACATATATTTTCATGGATGTTTAATGTATTGTAAAAAATATTCGGAAAGGGTTGCTCATAGATCATAGTGCTGGATCGGTTGAATCTTTTATAGATGTTCTATTTGTATTGGGGGTTTTTCCCTTGTCACCTTCAAGTTGGTTTGCTAAATATTTTTGTGATTTATTGTTGTGCTTAATGTAAACAAATGGACTAGACCGTTTGTTGATTATATTACTGAATAGCAATTTAATTGTGCTGGTTTCCTTTTTGGGCTGTGGGCTTTAACAGGTGAGAATCCAGAAGGCATTTCGTTTTAAAGATTTTCTATATGAGGTTACCTTTCTCTTAGTATTGCATTTGCTTTTCGCTTTCCCACTGAATTATGGGTGTTGGGCTCGTCGAATGAGGGGACCTGACACATTGCGCATAGTAACAGATGTACACTTGCAAAGTGCCCCTGTACGGTAGATATAAATGGCAAATAGGTGTGTGTGTGTGTGTGTGTGTGTGTGTGTGTGTGTGTGTGTGTGTGTGTGTGTGTGTGTGTGTGTGTGTG
>JAQLOM010000035.1:15378996-15393531 GCA_030068315.1 Chrysichthys thysi
ATGCTGCCCAGTCTGACCATCTGGCATCTGTCAGACAGGAAGTTGAGGATCCAGCTGCAGAGAGAGCTGCTCAATCCTAGGTCTTGCAGTAATATACAAATAAATAAGCCATTAGGGAATACTGTTGCCATGAAGGGGTGTATTAGTCTGCAACAATGTTTAAACAGGTGTCATGTGCCAAAGTAACATCCACATGAATGTCATGATCCGAAGTTTCCCAGCAGAGCATTGCCCAAAGCTTCACACTACCTCTACACCAGCTTGCCTTCTTCCCATATTACATCCTGGTTGCACCCTGTCACTGGTTCACCGGTTGTCCTTACGTGGAAAGTAGGTACTTTCCACCGCATACTGGGAACCCCACTACAAGACCTGCAGTTTTGAAGATGCTTTTACCCAGTTGTCTAGTCATCACAATATGGCCCTTTTTAAAGTTACTAATGGTGTATATATAGTAGTATCTTGTCAAATCCATCTTGACAAATTTAATGTGATGCTGCTAAGTTGATGACTGCTGCTAAGCTCAATTTCATAAACTCATAGTGTAAGTTGTTTTGAGGTAGGACTGGACTCTCAAAAGTGGCTATTTTTCAAATTATCGTGTCTCTGAGCCAGTCTTGTAGAACAATGCATGTCCCTCCAGTCTCCCATCAAGCTCATGTTTATGGAAAAGCTTCCTGATCCCTTAGCACCATCTTGAGGCATGGCAGAAAACATTTACAACCAACAAAGCTTCTTTAAAAAGCTTCAGGGCTACAGGGTTTTCAGAGGCAAGGCTGTGACTTTTTTTTCCATCTTCATCACAAGACTCTGCACTATGCAACACAGAGGGTTTCTGTGCTTTTAGATGATCTAGCCTGATCTTCACCAGATAGGGATTCCTCAGTAAATTTTTTTCAATATTCCCTTTGAAAGTCTTGTTACCTACAAACTGAATACATAAAAATGTTAGAATTTATATGGAAAGGTTCAACATGGCAAACCATGACCCTATAAAATAAACACTTCAAATAAACACATAAATGGTCAATTCAAACAATTGTAGGAAAGACTTCATCATGATTGGCTCATGAAAGGTCTTTGGGTAATTATTCTTCATGCAAGTCCCTCTCAAAAAGTTTCAAAAAGCTCAAGATGAAAGATACCAAATATGCTTAGAGAGCTTTTTACAAGCATCAGGCAATTATCATTGAATTATCTTGCTGTGCGGGTGACCTGTAACTTTACTCTCATAGTGGGAAGATGTACGCCTTTAGCCACCAGGACGCCATTTTATACGCTGGATATAGTGCAGTCTAATTTACTTAAAGACAAAAGATGAAAACAATAGATAAGAAATAGACAGTCGTGAAAGAAATAGATAATTAATTACAGCTGGCCACATCCGGCCCACCCCTAGATACTGGGACAGAACAGGACACCTAATACAAAAATAAAAGTCTTTTTTTCCCCTGACATAACTGCGCATGTCTCCTGCAAGTTTCATGAGGTCATTTCCGGTTTCGTGTATCAGGGGTCCCTGTACGCTTAGCAAAATATCCAGAAGAAACAACTGCTGTAAGTAGCTGTATGGGTTTTACATGGAACTAGTTTTCACTTGAAAGTGCAATTTCACTGGTGTGTTTGCGCGTTAACTGTGTGTCCGCTCCGCCGCCCCCACAAAAAATGGCTCCTTCCGAAGATGACGTATTTCCTCCATGACTTAGGTAACGTCTTCTGCTACGAAAACAACAGGCGCGTGAGCTTTACGGAGTTCGAACGTTAATCGTTTGTGTTTGTTCTCGGTGTGAGAGTTGGACTCGCGTTAGACCACACATACGGTGAGTGTCAGGGTTTCCGTTTGGCTCGCTGTGTGACACGAGGAGAGGGAACCGTGCGAGCCGAGCTGCTCATTCATTCAGGCAGCCCGAGCCCGAGCACGCTTCTTCAGCCTCACAGGGCGAACAGCCGGAGAGCAGAAACCGCTAACAAAGGAGGAGCGCGGCCGGGCTGCTGTCGGTTTGTTTCGGTCGGACATTTAAATTCACCCGAAGATAGCATCAGGGTTTCACAAACGAGGTATATTTCCTATAAATGTGAAGGAAAGGTTTTTTTTTTTTTTAGCCCGCAAACCGTGTTGTGTTTGAAAAGAGCGTCCTTGGCGCGCGCGTGCTAGTAGCCGAGTAGCTAACATTTCGCGGTCGGGACCTCGTGTCGGGTTTTTTTTTAAACCCAGTTCAGCTCTTGTAAAGGTTTGTTTTTGCCCACAGAGAGCAGACATGGCTGATATGTACATTCGTGTGGCTGAGGAGGAGAACGAGGAGCCCATGGAGATCCCCTCGGAGGACGACGGCACGGTGCTGTTGTCCACGGTGGCGGCGCAGTTCCCGGGCGCGTGCGGCCTGCGCTACCGGAGCGCTATTTCTCAGTGCATGCGCGGCGTGCGCCTGGTGGACGGAGTGCTGCACGCGCCGGAAAATGGCTGGGGCAACCTCGTCTTCGTCGTCAATTACCCAAAAGGTTGGTGCCGAAGCCACGTAAACTGCGATAGAACAGGCAGTAGTCTCAGGAAACAGAGTTAAACAGCAGTCAGGTGTCCTAAAGGGTCCGAGGCCGCTCTAGTTTAATCACCTGGAAAACTGTAAGTTCCTTAGTTATAAAGGCCTCAGAACAGCAGAAGGCTCAGCAATGCAAATGAATCAGTAGTGTCTTCAGGCGGTTTGGGTCGGAGCATGTCACTTAAAGTGGTGTCTCAGACTCTGCGTTCTAATGAATAACTCATGAATACTACAGCGAACCCCGCAACATCCCGGTTCACCTACAGCGGGTTCACTGCATCGCGGATTTTCACATTTCGATCCGCGGACTTTTTTAGGTTTTCCTGGGACGCTGGAATATAAAATATTTTTTAAAAATGTTAATTCGAACATTAAAACAACATTTAAGTCGAAATAAAACAGTATGCACTGTATTTCATCAGCGGATATATACGCAGTGGCGGTGTACGCCGCTTCAGTAGTAAACAGGCTGTAAACAGGAAGTGACCTCACCGCCAGTAAGTACGCATGTAGTATTTTATGTGTTGTTACAATTACGTATGTTTAAGAGTGTAGAAAGTGTTTAAGAGCATAGGACGTGTTTATAAGGGTGTGGGAAAGATTAGTAAGAGTGAAAATGGTTTATAAAGCCTTATGCCGGAACGTAACCCTCACAATAGGCAGGGGTTCATTGTACAGTCAATGTCCTGCTGTGTCTTTGGGATTTTCAGCATTGTGACTAAATAAATAAACAAGTCGCATATCTCAGACATACTGGGTGTGAGATTTCAGTCCGCAGATATCTATGGAGCCACCGTTAAGAGCCACAAGTGTAGTTAGTTACAAAAAGACTGATTTCAGGCTTGCGTGTGTAAAGACAAAGACGTTCAGCTCCAAAGAACTCCAAGGCGAGCTAAATCATAATTCAGCAGATTCAGAGACATGACAGCAGAATAAATATTCTCAAGTTTGTCAGAAGGGGAAACGCGTGTCTCTCTGTTCTCATTTTTAAAGAATCTGCGGACAACAAGCGCAAAATGGACGAGATCGACGCCTCGTCTGCGAAGATGAAAAGGGGAGACCAGAAGACCTCCGATCTGATCGTGTTGGGGTTGCCGTGGAAAACTACCGAACAGGACCTGAAAGAATACTTCAGTACCTTCGGTGACGTCATCATGGTGCAGGTCAGTTTCTGATATTACTCGTGTCGGCAGAAAGTGTCCGCGGGTGGAGCTTGACGCACGTGAAGAATTTGGTTGTCTTCACATATGTTGTTGTAATGCAGTTCCATTCAATTCAATTTTATTTGTATAGTGCTTTTAACAATAGATCATTGTCGCAAAGCAGCTTTACAATGCATAATGTCCAATTAAAGACTTGTTAATCAGTAAACATATCCATAAGTGCACATATATAAATATATAGATATATGCCTATCCCTGATGAGCAAGCCTGTTCATGTTTTGTTCTTTAGGTGAAGCGTGATGCAAAGACTGGAAATTCCAAAGGCTTTGGCTTTGTTAGGTTTGCTGACTGGGAGGCCCAGGGTAAAGTGATTACCCAGCGGCACATGATTGATGGGAGGTGGTGTGACTGCAAGCTGCCCAACTCGAAGGTTAACAAGAACCCTTAACATTTTCTAATTCCATCCATATGTGCTACATGCAGTCATGTCTCTAGGAATGTTACCTGAAGTCGCAGCTTATTGTGCGTGCCACACAGCCAACAGCTTTTTTTTGTGTGTCCTGTCTAACAGCAAGGTCCTGATGAGCCAATGAGGAGCAGGAAGGTGTTTGTTGGTCGTTGCACTGAAGACATAACTTCTGATGACCTACGCCAGTTCTTCATGCAATATGGCGAGGTCACGGACGTCTTCATCCCCAAGCCTTTCCGAGCTTTTGCTTTTGTTACTTTTGCAGATGACCAGGTATGTCATGTTGTGCATTTAGAGTTAAGTTTAGCCCAACAACCCTAATGCAAGCTTAATGCTATGTCCATGTGAAATTTTAGTTTTAAAAAGAAATCGATCTCTGTGCAGACATGAAGTATCAGAAGTAATCTGTCTGCTAACATGCCTGCACATGCGCTTACCAGTATAAATAAATATATATACACCTTGTCTTCTCTGTAGTCGGTTGTCTGGTTATGGATTGCGCAAATAACAGCCTGCCTCATGCGCATGTAGGCAGTTGCAGCATTATAAAATGTAGAATTTAATTGCGCAATAGCTGCTAGTAAGGACACCAAGGTCAAGATCACTTATCCACACTGCTGGGAAGGAGATGTGATGACAGACCCAGTCGGGATGTTTGGGTCGTCATTTCCAAAAGCTGCCTTTTCTGTCCTCCCACACTAAAATGGCCAGCAGTTTTTCCAAAACACCACATTTTAGGGGCTCAAACACTAAATTGCATTAGTGTGGACATAGCCTAAATTTCTTGAGGCTCTACGTGGACTTTAAGTCTGACATAAAAAGACACATTTTCTATTTTTGAAAATATTTATTGCTATACCTGTATACCAGTTCATTATTATAACCAAAGATTTTAGAGCGGAGCAAGACATATTACTTGCGTCATAAGCAGAAGTGTCACCATGGACGCCATTTTGGTAAGCCCACTGTAACATTCCTTATCAGTTTCAGCAAACAGCTAGCGCCACCTTTTGGAAAACGTGCGCTAAACTGTCAAGTTATTCAAGCAGTCATGAGGAGGTTAATTGTTGTCAATACTGTCTGAGATAAGAAATTGATGTCTGGAATCTCCAATTATTGAGGGGAAAAAAATCAAACAATCTGCTCAAATAATCTATTGATGTCGTCTTAACACAGGATGTCATAATTTATCATAATACAAAGATAATCCATCAAAACAAGAAACAGCAAGACGATTTCAGAAAAATGCCACGTTTCCCACCATATCCGGCCTCTGTGATGAAAGGGCAGCTTACTAAAATGGCGCCCATAGTGTCGAACTCCTGTACTTCCCGATTATCAACGTATTTTCTGGCCAGTAAGCTATCTTAGCACATAGTGCTTTAGAATCTTTGATTATAACTGAACATAATTTCTCCCATCCCTTGTCCCTTGCCCAGGTTGCTGCATCCCTTTGTGGCGAGGACCTAATCATCAAGGGAGTGAGTGTTCATATATCCAATGCTGAACCCAAGCACAGCGGCAGAGGGCACATGATGGATCGGGTCCGCTATGGGAATGGTTTCGGCGCTCAGGCTTTTGGAAGCAGCAGCCGCAGCAGCTCCAGCAGCCTGAGCAACTTCAGCAACTTCAACCTGAACCCAGCCATGATGGCTGCCGCTCAGGCTGCCCTGCAGAGTAGCTGGGGAATGATGGGAATGTTGGCGCAGCAGGGTCAATCGGCTACATCTGGCTCGAGCGCGAGCGGCGCAAGCTCCGCTCGAGACCAGACCCAATACAGCACAGGAAACAGCAGCTACAGCAGTAGCTCAGCTGCACTCGGCTGGGGCGCAGGCACTAACGCTGCTAGCAGCGGAAGTGGGTTTAACTCCAGCTTTGGCTCCAGTATGGAGTCCAAGTCTACAGGGTGGGGGATGTAAGAGGAGGAGGGGTTTGTTTTCGAAGTGTTGGTATTTTTAGTGCGTGTTTGGTAAGTATTTTCTGAGAGACTTAACTCTTTTTGTGCATTGTGGGAGTGGGGACGGGAGTAAATGGGGAGTTTGGGGGGAGACCAGAATGTTTTTCTACATTTGAGTGAGATTAAATGAGACGGGCAGTTTACACTATCATCTATGTAATTTCCTTTTCCCCCTCTTTATGCTCTATTGGTTTATTTGATGGTAGGGAGAAAATATTTCAACTGGATTCTTAGAAATGCATGCAGTTTAATCTGTGGCTGCAGAAACATGCATGGTTTTGTTTTGTTCTTTTTTTTTTTCTTTTTTTTTTATATATAAACAGGCCACCAAATTTGTACCTGTTGAAAGCTTGTTTTTAAATTCTTGCATTGTGAAGAATCTGGTTGAAACTGGTCTTTTAAGTACATGTTTTATTTGCAGCAAGAAAAATTTAAAAGGCCTTCATCGAAATCTCTTCTGCAGTTGCCATCTGTGGGTTTTGCCTGAGAAGAAGGCCCTCTGTGGCAGCACTGTGCGGCTGAGATCATAATCCCATCTTCCACATGTCTAAACGCTCTCATCGCTCGGCTCGCTGACACGGTGGGTGTCTTCTTTTTTTTTTCCCCAAATCAGCATATTTTTCTGATTTCACAAGAACTGTACAGAAAAAGTGAAGTGAACATTTTTAACAACTGTTGAGTGCGCTTGGTGGTGGCGAAGAGTGAACGAACAGAGCGAAAGGAAGGCATGGGAGCGAGCGAGCGAAAAGAGACTGATGCGAGTGCGATGAAAGAGCTAAAATGTGACTGGGTGGCTTTTGTGAGCGCGTGAATGAGAGCTTGTTGACACTTCCCAGCCTCACCTACACACAACCCCGAACAGACGGACGATTAGTTTACCTGTACCTGAAGGATCATGTTTTCCCTCCTAGGCTTCCCATTTTGCTTTTCTCCTATCATATACTTACAATGTGTTTAAATAGCTAGTGGAATGTTGTGATGAGTATTTTTTTTTGTCTTGCTTCTATAAAATTGATCTGAATGCTGTATGGTGTGTGTGTGTGCTTTTCCTTGTAATATGACCTGTAAGTGTGAACTTGTGGATGACATCTTCAGAGGCCTATGAGGGGGTGGGAGAACGAGTGATGGTGTAAGTGAGACCTGTATGTTGAGTGATGTGGATGTTTGTGGAATGAATTTCTTCTAGATAACATTTACTTAATGCTTTCCAAAAAAAAAAAAAAGTTTTATATGGTTTGTGAAAAGAAGGGAGTGCTTCAATAAAACTTAATTTCAATATCAGTTTTTTTTTTTTCCATACTGGATTTACCTCAAGTGATTTGAATGGGGATTAAAAAAAAAAATCCAAAAGACTAACTGAATTCACACGTTTAGGGGCCTGGAAAATGGCTGGCTGCAGGTTGCACCTGAACCCCAGGTGGAAAGTCCGTTTGGGGACGGAGGAAGATGGAGGAGTGTCTGGTTCCCCATTACAGCATTAGCGTCTCTGGTAACAGAAATACAGACTGTAGAATGTAGCTGACCATCAGCCACTACAATGTTGGGCTTTGTTTTTGGAGCCAGATCAAGCCTGGGCCTGGGCTGCTAGAAAAACTTTTAATGCAGGATTAATTGGGCTTAATCTGGATCCAGGATGATGGCCCAAACATTCTGGTGCAAAATAGCAATGATGGCAAAACACTGGTTTTGTATGACATTTCAGTTTGCTACATAATGCAATAATTGGTCTTTTGTCACTAGTGCCTCTTTTTTTGTCAAAATTGGGAAAATTGTGGGATTTGTGGATTAAAAAAAAAAAAAGGCTTTATTTCAGATATTTACCAAATGTCTCACCCTTCAAATCTATTAACACTGTTTTATACAGTCACAATTTCTTACATTCGCAGGCAGTGAAAATGTTTTGCATCTTCTGTATTACAATAAAATACACAATCTTGATGCATGGCTATGAGTAATTCATTCATACACTTGTGGAAGAAATTCATTCAGACCACATCTGTCCTCGGGTTTATTCCCCACTTGGTCATATCTGTGTACACATTGGCAGTGTCAGGCAGCGAGATTGTGGTCACATGAATCAGTTCTCTGTCTCTTCTGCCTCATCCCCCTCCATCTCCTTACTCTTTCTCTTGGCAGCATTCTTCTTCCTTTTCTCCTTCAGCTCCTGGTTGTTTAGTGCCAGTTCTTCACTCTTTTTCTGCATGTGGCTTGACTAGGGGGAAAAACAAGTGCATTCTTATTATTCTTATTATAATAAAGTGGCAATCAGTACTCATTTGCAGTGCTATTTCTGTTGAGTCTGCCAAAGATCAACACACTCCTCCTGAAGGTCTATGTAGCTAAAAGTAAACATCTTAACACAGGTAACCTCTGAATCTGAATTTAATTAGTCAGTTGTTCAGCATGTAGTTTTGAAGCACTTTAGTTTTTTCCTTTCCAACTTTTTCAAAAGGTGTCCATCTTCAAGAAGCTGAGCAAGTATAAAGAAATACTCCATTATCTCTAGCGAGATCCTTAAACACTGCCTTGGCTTGATATTAACATACAAACTTTGGGAAAGATTAAACAATTTTACTTCCTCCTTTTTCAATTTCATTATAAAGGAGAATCAAAGAGTAAAGGCAAAATACATTTAACGCCTTTAATCGAAGTAACTGTGAGGAACTGAACATATCAGTTTTTCACATAGTCCTCATGCAAGATGACATCTGTTGCATCGTTCAATTAGTTTCTCTATTCCTGCAGATAAGTTTTTCAACTGCTCCTGAAGTCAAGTGAACACCGTTTCTTTTACTTCATCATCAGAGGTGAATCTGCAACCACAAAGCACCTCCTCCAATGGACTGAAGATGTGATAATCGTTCAGTCCCGGATCCGGGCTATAAGGCCATTCAAAACCCAAGTTGCTGCACTATCCATTGTGCAGTAGGACCATAGTGGAGAGCATTCCTCTTATTTTGCTGCAATGCACAGTAATTTGCACTAGTTGCTCATGCACATGGAAATGCACCAGAATAGTCCTGTCCCTAAAACAGTTTAGTGATTTTTTTTTTTTAATTTCTTCACTAGGGAAGATAAACGTCTCCATTTCATTCTTTGTCTTTCTGCATAATTTTAAAATGGCCTTTACTTTTTGATTCCCCCTTGTATAAAATTCTTCATTTCTAAATTCACATTCATATACGTTTGTATTTTAAACATTTCTTGACGATTGTGTTGAGACTTCCATTATAAGGAATTCACAAGTAAACAGGTTTTCTGTGCTTTTCTCAATGAAGTTAAACAAGTACATTTGCGTGCTGCAGACATTTTAAGGTGTAGCGGACAGAGATTAGGCAATCAGTGAGTCAAAATTGTCAAAATAAATCTGATTATGACGGACATTTGTTCGCGAGCCATTTGTGGTGCGTTTCTCAAAAACTCAGTACCAGTGCTGTGCTCCTTCTTGCTAGAAGTTTCACATCATCCACAGTGACCGTATGTCTTTTGGCATGTCTGGAAGAGGACCAAAAAACAGAAGGTGCGTTGCGTATACGTCTGTAAAGTTGCCTTCAAATATCATTTGGCAATTAACCATGTTTTTCCTAATCCTGGACTTAAAAGTAGCACTTCACCACAGAGTTTTTACTTTTTTAAACCTGAGAAGCATTTGCATGCTGACAGGTGTGGTGTGTTTTATTCAGTGGAAATCACCACAATGTGCAGACCATGGCTACTTTGTGTTCAGGATTGGGAAACACTTTAGTATGGTGCAGCAAATTTACCTCGCAAAGGCCTCCAGATCTTTTGCAAATATCTCTACAATGCAGGAAGACAGTGGAGACATGATGAACAGAGCCACATTGATAATGAGGAAAACCATTAGTGTGTTAAACTTACCACATTGTCTGAAAGTGGTTTCAGCAATTGCGGCTACTGCTTGCCTGCTGATCTCCTTCTCGCACTCCACCACTGTGCTCTGGCAAAGTTTACCGACCGTGTAGTGGACAGCTGCTTTCAGCCTCTGGACCGACGGTAATATTTTAGAGAGAGAGAGAGACTCTTAATTACCATTGACTGAGTTTAACATACCAACATTAAAATTCACACCGTCATTACGATGACAATATACAAACACCACAATCACAAGGAATGATGCACACCAACTGTTGACATACAAAAAAAAGATTCTTTTTAATTATTTAAGAATATTAATTACCTCTATTACTGAGAAACAAAATGATTTTATTTCAAAAGTACATCACTCTTGTCTTTCATGTCATGTAACTGAATACTACCATGTCCAATTAGCTAGAAAATAACAGCTCCATTAGCACTGTGCACTACATTTCTTTCTTTCTTTTTTTTTTTTTAAACACATTTTACTAGCTTATTAACAATCCAAGACTGTGAGTCAAATGAAAGCTTTTTTTGCATTGTTTATTGTCAATAAGTGGCACAAAAGTCGATCTAATTTCTACATAATATATGTAAGTATATTACTTTGTTCGGAGCAAGTGTTTTCTAGGTCCATCTAGAAAAATGTTTTGGTCTGATTCCTAATTTAGTTTGAGTCTTTAAGCTTTTCCCGTGACTCTCCGACCGCTGTGGTCAGGAGGTTTGGGAAGAGACCAAAACAACGTGGTTGAGTTCACACTGCTGAAGAGGTTCCTCTGCTTGGTATCGCCGTCTTCTCTCTGTACGACACTGAACAACACAAACACCTGAGAATCAGGCTTTTAAACTGTTCAGGGAACAGGTACGAAGAAGTCAAATGTTTACCTAACATTTACTAAAGCAGGGCTTCGCAAAAAGTGTTGAAGTCCAAGTCCTTTTTTAACCCTGCTCTGGTACCATGGGGTCTGTGACCCCCAGTCCTCTTTCACCCATGTTTTTTTGGAAACTATCACGATTAGTGACCTTGCCTGCCACGTATTTTCTCGTAAGGCCTTCCTAAGTATGTCACATGTTCGATAGTTTCAAAGTCTTTCTTCACTTATTTATTTATTTATTTATTTTTTCACTTTGGGGTCAAATTGACCCCATAGTACCTTCATTGTGATAAAGGTATTTTTTCCTTATTTCAAGGTTCTGGATGCACAGTGAACGAATCTCTCCTTGGATTCAGAGGAAGATGTAGTTTCACTACAATAACCAGAATCAAGTTCACTTGCTTGTCCGTTGTTCCAAAGAAGCACAAGAGGGTCGTATTTCTGTCCACTATGCATTCTCCCCAACAAAAAAACTGATGCAGATACTGGGAAAGAAGAAATAAATGTGTTTTACACCCACGAAAAAGGTGGTGTGGACAGCCATGATCAAATGTACCCCATGGTACCAAGGATGTAACTTTTTTCATGGTACCAGAGCAGGGTTAACTTCAAATAATCACAGATGGATGGATGGATAGCAGGACTGCCCTCAGTGCAGATTTATTTCATGAAGATATTTTCATTATTTGGCTCATGATGTAAATGTACAGTGGTGTTTTGGCCGTTTATCAGAGAGGGGTTTATTCCTGAACTTTGTCCCAACCGATAAGGTTTTCTATTAAAACCCCCAGCATTAGGTGCAAGTCAACATTACTGACAGATATTAGATTGCATGATAAACCCATTTAATTCAAGTGACCAGTCAAACAGACTAACAACACCCGATGATGGTAGCTTATTTCCCCCAACTGGAACATTATTATTTATTTTTACAAACTACTATATAATAAACACATAACGCACTTGGACTCCTGGTTCAGCTGCACTGAACACCTGATGTAGTAGAAGTGTAAGTGATGTGCAGGAAGACTCCTCACAGCGCCTAGCTCATATGCTGGGGTACATCACCATTATTTACTTTGTTTATTAAAGTGTTCGCTAAAGCTGAAAAGTTCATTATAAAATAAAACAAGAAAATTCGCTTTCTCGTGGTGAAAAACAGGCATCCGAATGAGAGTTAAACATGAATGCGGTTTTAAACCCGACTAATAAGGAGTTGCAAACAGCTCCATGGTAACCAGGCGTTCTCACTTAGCATTAGCGTCCTACCTGCGTGCGCGCCTCCGTCTCATCCATTACGCTCTCACTACGCGTCTTCAACAAACAGGTACTTTATGTTACATTTGGTTTTAAGTTTGTCTGAGGCAAATAAAATAAAACACCGCCGTAAAATTAATGTTACGGCAATTTGACATACATGTTAATCGGTTCAAAATTGCGCGAATTTTTTTTCTTTCTTTGAGGCGGTTTTTACGATGTAAAGGGTACACAGCGCCCTCTGCTGTTCGGAGTAAACCCCGTGGAGAAAATAAAAAAATAAAATAAAATAAAATAATATAAAATAATAAAATAAAATGATAAAATAACAAAATAAAATAATGTAAAATAGTAAAATAAAATTAATAATAATAATAATAATAATAATAAAATAAAATAATGAAATAAAATAAAATAATACAGAAGTAAAATAAAGTTAAATAATAAAATAAAATAAAATAAAAAATAAAATAAACTAATAAAATAAAAAATAAAATAAAATATTAAAATAAAATAAGATAATAAAATAAAACAAAATAATAAAATTAAGTAAAATAAAATAATTTAAAAAATAAAATAATAAAATAAAATAAAATAATAAAATGTAAAAATGTAAAAATAATAAAATAATTTTAAAAACAATTTATTTTTAAAATAAAATAAAATAAAATAAAATAAAATAAATTATTTTAGAGTGAAGATTTTCACAAACTCCGTTTTCAGTGTTGTGTAGACAAGGACAACAGAGGTTTGGGCTTGAACCGTCACCATGTGCGATGTTGTCGCCTCGGTGTGACGTCATGGCGTGCGCCGTTAGCGCCCGTGTCTGATGTGTATCACTTTCACAGCGCTTCCGGCGCATCTCTCAAGCGAGTCCTGTTGCTTGGTTACAAAAACATATCTAGCACTTCCGGCGTGTTTCCCTCGAGTGTTTTTTGTTTTATGACAGCGATTTGGAGATGAAAATAATAACTGTATGTTTTGTGGACAGACTGAAACTTCTGATCACCTGTCTTTTTTCCTCTGTGTGTGTGTGTAGAAGCTTTATGGACTGATGTACATGACTGGCTTCTCCCAAACTTTTCTCATTTCGAAAACTTCACTAAAGAGGACACTGTCTGTGGACTCATTATGGATAATAGTAGAGGTTGACTTCCTGGTGAATGTTACATATACAGATATAAACATGTGAAGGTGAAACCTACGTTTCGTGGATGTCCCAACTTTATAAAGCCCTTGATTATGAAAACCAAAGATGCTTTGAGATTTTTGAACACAACTGAAAGAGATGATTTACTTAGTAAGCCCTAAGCTGGCCTTTTTTCCTTTGTGTAATTTATTTTTGGGGAATGTATATTTTGAAAGCACCCTTTCTGATTGAATGTTGTAGTAGCCGCGTTGTTGTACTGTATATTGATTCTTGTTTGCATTAATAACTAAAAAAGAAAAAGAAGAAGAAAAGTATCAGTAATGTTGACTTTAAAAAAAGCCCACACATCTAGCACTTCCGCATTCCTTTGTCGTCAACAGCGAGTCTCGGTTTTGCTGGCTTCCGTACACACTCTTCACGTCTGCAGGTTTTCCTCGTGAAAACGGGGCTGTTTCATTATAGACAAGTTTATCCAGTTAGGATGTGCTATGTAGCTGAAATGTAAAGTGTATAACACTTATACTGTGTCCAGTTACTGTCTCTGTGTACAGTATTCCTGCCTCAGTGTTCACACAGCAGGCGTGAGTTTCTCTCCTGTCAGAGGTGAACTCCTGGGGATTTATACAGAAAATAGATGCAAAAAAGACCCCCATCCTTTATTTACGCAGGACAGCAGCGTGCTTTTGCGTTTTCATGTGGACAGAGATAATAAAACAAAACAAACAAAAAAAAACCCCAAAATAGTTCTTGTGTTAACGGCAAGGAGGAAAACTTCCGTTTCTAAAAATACCCGTGTAGTTGTGGACGAGGCCTAAGACCTTGAGCACATTAAAAATGTTTACAATCACATGTTTGTGAAGTGCTTAGCAATGTTGGTAGTGGTGTATTTTCAATATTCTTGTGAAAAGTTAGTAAACAGGGTCACACTGGCTCCAGATACTGTCCCCGGGCACACTGGGTATCCTGGGAATAGATCCTGAGATTATACACTGGGAATAGATCTTATATATCATATAATATAATATACATACAGTACTGTGCAAAAGTCTTAGGCACCCTATTTATTTTAGTACAAATTTTATTCTAGCTATTTATTTTTCCAATTTCTGCATTACTGAGTCAGAACGAAAAACAAAGTTTGATGTCCAGACATTACTTTAAAATAAAAGTAAAGTATATGAAAAGTTTTGTACATCAGTAAAGAACGCAACATATGACATAAGAGAGCACTTTTCAGAGAAAACACAAGA
>JAQLOM010000035.1:15393631-15405786 GCA_030068315.1 Chrysichthys thysi
ATGTTTATAGATTAATAAGGAGATTATATACTGTGAAGCTGCTTTGTGACAATGTCTGTTGTTAAAAGCGCTATATAAATAAAATTGCATTGAATTGAATTGAATAGATCCTGGGTATATATCTTTGGAATGGGATGTTAGGGCATCATGCACACATGCATCTTCATAGTCAGCCGATTTAGCCTAGCCTGTATGTCTGTGTGTTTTTCTGCTGAAGAAACCAGACAACCCAGCCCAAACCCACACAGGCATGCTGAAAACATACTGAGAAAATCACAGCACACAGTAACCTGAGCCCAGGATTGAAAGGGAGACCTTTCAAGCTGTTCTTGTATTGTTCTCACAGCTTTCCTGAGAAAAAAAGACTGTGTAAACTGTGTAAAAAGTTCTGTTTAGTCACAACGAAAAGAAATGTAACCAGTTCTCTAAAACAGACAAATGTTTGTAAGGGGTCTCCCACAGCCCAGAGGACTGAAATTTGACACATTACAGCTGTGCTTCTCTTACATGCTTGAAGGAGCGTAAATTCCAGCTGGCTCTTTCAAAAGTCTATGGAAATTCCCAAAAAAGGCTCCTGACTCTCTACAGTGTGGATGTAACGCATGCCAGCTAATTACAACAGGAAATGGGTCACTGTGGAAAATGAAGACCTCAAAAGTTCAAAATTACACTCCTTGAATACAAACTTTCAAATATACTAGGCTGTGCTACATTTATACAGCCTGTATATGATTATTATTTGAATGGGCTCTTAGTCATTAGGACAGTTTAGGAGGATCGTTGATATATATATATATGTTAATGCTTGCCAGTGACTTGTATACCTAGCTACTTTGGATTTTATAAATGCAGGGTGGGCCATGAAAAAGTAGCCATCTTTAATACCATTGCCAAGCTCTTTGGAGGAGGCCGTAGCCCGTTTCCCTCCATCTGTCACCCCCATGTGTAGGTCCACAGATGTGAACGGGGACCAATTTCAGCATCTGTTGTGACTTTTGTTTAAGTGAATGAAAGCAATTTATTTGCTAGTTTATCTCCTCTTCCTATCACCGGAGGCAGGCTACTATTTTGTAGCCCACCCTGTATTTCATTTTGGAGAATAACTCTAAAGCACAAGTGCAGCACATAGCCACCTATTCATACTGGCCCATGACTGGACTTTCCTCCTCTATAGATGTTAATTCCCTTACAGGATTTGGCAATTTGACCACATCATCCTGCTTGTTTCCCCATAAAGGCTGGTAAGTTCTTGGTTTCCTCTATTGATTTATCTAGTGGTTGGAGCACACTGAGCAGATCTGCTAGTCCAAACATAGAGAGATTTGGCACCTTCAGCACAGTCATGTGCATGTAGATCTGGCTTTGGCTTTCTGCCTAAATCACTTTGCTTGATTCTAAAACTACTAACTTTTTTTTTTCAGGGAGAACAATCAAGGATTGTTAGACAGTGGCAGGTCTCCACCTATGCTCAAGATGTATCTCACAGTCATTGCAGTGCATAGCACTGTGGATGGCGTCACTGTTGCGAAAATATTTTTGGGGAACAAATATTGCTCTGTTCAAAAAGCTCACATGCATGTTTTGGTGGCCAGATAACTCTGGGGTGACCTTGAAGTTGAATTCAGGATTCCTGCCCAAGGTCATATCACCCAACTTACTGAATCAGTAGATTGATCTTGCAGCTTTCTTTGAAGGTGATCCTACAACATCCCTGCTACATCAGTGTTCCTTGTTGTACTCCACAGTGCAACCCTGTATCATCAAACCACACAAGTGACCAAAGTACCGGTTGGGAATTTGTCTAAGCAGAGGCTGGGCAGCTCACAGCGAGAAGGTCCTTGGTTCGAGCCCCGGGTTCGGCACGGGTGCCTTTCTGTGTGGAGTTTGTATGTTCTCCCCGTGTCCGCGTGGGTACCCTCCGGGTACTCTGGTTTCCTCCCACAGTCCAAAGGCATGCTCATTAGGTGGATTGGCTACCCAAAATGTGGCAATCCATGCAGTAGATCCGTGTGATCATAGCCACGACAATCCTCATCTGGTCTGATTTGCGGCAGTGTGGGGATCAGCGTCAGAGAAGAAGAGAAAAGGCTGGACCACTGGATGGTAGACGTTCTCAGTATAGCTAAAAGCCCAGCCCCACTCTAGTATGCCATTCTACAAGGTGTATCATTTCCTGATGGGCATAATTCAGAGGCAGGTCACTCCAGAAAGTGGAACTGCTGATACCCGGGTATCACCAGGCATTTTCTCCAGGCTCTATGAGCTTAATATCACTCTTCCCAGCAAGGAGTCTGGCAAGCATCTCTTAGCAGCTTTCTGGTTAGTCCAGTTCCTTGTTACATTGTGGCTTACATTATCTAGGTGATTCTCAGTGCCCCAGGCAGCTGGCAGGGATGATATAGGAAGTGAGTTGCATGTGTAATTGTAGTTCTTTAAAAATTCAGTTTAAGATCAATTACACATCATTACATGACTTGCTTGGAAGGTCTCAGCATGTGTGTGCATGCACACAAGGTGGTGTCCAGGTGATTCATTCTTCCCTGGCATTTATCCAGGGTACACAGAAAGGTACATAGACTTAGATGCATATTTAGCATTTTGTCTATTAAATTTGTAGCTTTGTTTAATTTGTGGAAAATAAAATATACTATTTTACTTTTTAAATGCACAGCATCACTATGTTGTAATACTGGTATATACTAAACTCTTATTGGTTCAAAATATATGGAAATATGGAAATGGCTCATCATATTTCAAATCTGTCGTATGTATAGGACGTTTTTGGTCCTTTTTTCAGTTCAAAACTAAAAAATAAAGTTTATTATATGAACATGTCAAATAGTTTTTAATTTTTACATCTCAAATGTGATTTATAATTAAAAAAAATTCAGAATCCTGTTTTTGTACTTGGTCCATCCACAGGATGGTGCTGTATGCAAAGTTCATGTGAACTGGTCTTCATTCTCTGACTAGGCCCACAAGAAGACCAGCAACATTTTGGTGAGTTCAATTCCTCTTTCTTTAATTTTATCATATTAGAATTAGCTTGCTTCTTTAACAAGGTACTGAATCGTATTGTGTCTGTCCATACTTTTTATTTTAAAGTGTGTTTCTCTAGTGCAAAATCAACCTATAACCTTCTGCATGTTTTGCATCTCCACAGCCTGTTTGAGCGACCCGATGCCTTAAGAAAGAAATGTTTCATCACTTCTTGGTTCATGCAGCTTTTCAGACCAGCAGATGGCTTCCACGAGACCAACGACTGAAATTGTGAGCTTCTGATATGAAACTGATGTCAGGAAGCTTTTGCAATGCTTGACTTGTTTTAAAACACACTCAGAACAGATACGAATTGACACACGATGCGTCAGCAAACTGCAGGCCATTTCTGCATGGTCTTGGTCATATCCTGACATCATGAAATTCTGTCTTCTTTTACAGTCAAATAGTGCTTTTTATTTTTGTGGTGCTTTTCCTGACACCGCAGGTTTACGTCTTGACAAGGCAAGTCATAACAATATATGCGTCTCCTTAATGTTTAATTCACTTGATTAACTGTGTCAGTCTTTGAACACTCACAGCTAAAAATAATCTAAGACCAAGATGTCTACTAATGCTTTGTTTGGTAAATGATATCGTTCCAGGCCAAAGTCTTCCCGCTACTGCGAAAAGCCGCTCTTGAACAACCTCATAGCGCTCATTGTGTTTTCAGTCATGGCTACAGGTGGTCATTCACTCTCGTGCTAATTATTCCACATGTTCGTCATGCGAATACTTTACAAAGTAACACGTGTATCACAATTTCTGTGTCTGCTGAAGGCTTAGCAGTGACCCTTACCCTCACTGACCCTGTGCCCAAGAGTATCAGAGCGGCTTATCACACATTCGGCGTGCTCTCATTCACTCAGGGACTTTGTACCATCATTCTGACCTTCAGTGCTCCCCAGTGTGTGAGTATGTTTACTGCTAGTAAACAGTAGTTCCATCAGAGTTAAAATGTTTTAGTAATATATCGTGTTTTTTTTATTTCTTTCAGGAGAATACCACACCAGAGCTCTATCTTTTTTCACTGGTACTTTCATGGGCGTGTATCCTATCAACAGGTAAATAACTGCAGTCACTTCTGATTTAAACCATAACTGCAGTATGTTCCTAGAGAACTAAACCACTGAAGTACCTTCTGATATCATAGGATAGGATAAGCCATAAGAAGACAGAAGATATTTCAGAAAGCCTGAATTGGTTTACAATCATAAATGTTATACCAGCCAAAACATTTCTATGCATCTCTACACAGCATTCTTCATGATAAGAGGCTGTCTTTGGATGTTCTACAGGAAGTGCCCAAACTGATTAGGAAAAGCACGCCTCTAGGCTGGTGTATGAGCCATGGTCCAGCTCACTGCCTCATACAGCAATATGTATTATTCAGAGCCTCCTGTTGAGTGTGAGATGGGTTTTCAGCCTAGCTTGGTTAGCTCCTGTTACAAAGGATATTGCTTTACAGCAGCTGGCCAGAAGAACAATCTAAAAAGTAGAATGGCATTCATTGCATTTTTTTCTACAGATTAGTGGGCTGTACACTGCAAGTAAATTAAATATGTAATTAAGGTAATATATACTTTGTACAATTATTATGATAAATGT
The DNA here is from genome assembly GCA_030068315.1 of Chrysichthys thysi. Classification (NCBI taxonomy): domain Eukaryota; kingdom Metazoa; phylum Chordata; class Actinopteri; order Siluriformes; family Claroteidae; genus Chrysichthys; species Chrysichthys thysi. The sequence continues at coordinate 15,398,279 of JAQLOM010000035.1, forward strand.
GTTAAGTTAAAAAAATTGGAATTCATCTTGAAATATTTGCTGTAGTTGAAAATGTGTTTAAATATAATCATTTCTGATGCATGACTGATCATTCTTTAACCTTAAGATAAATTATTATGAAAGGTGACATTTGATAGTCTTTGTTGATACCTGTAAACCCCAGCTCTTTAAAACCTGTTCTTTTCTGCTCAGCTCTAATATATAGTACACAAAGAATGGATTCACTCACTCACAATAATGTAATAACACTTTATTTGACTCTTGGACAAAGCTTTTATATAGTGAATGAAAGTATAAAACTTCATTTTCATCATTCAAGTTTTACTTTATTTTTTAAAGATTTTACAATACTTGGTATAATGCCAATTCATTTGTTAATCAACCAAAACATTTAAACCAGACATCATTTCAACTGCCATAAAAATGGAAATCAACATAAAAATCTCTTTACATTTTATATCAGACTTTCAACTCATTTTAATGCATATGTCAACAAAGATTCTATTCCAGTGTAAACCCCCCCATCCCCATTTGGCCACAAAAATATTTTTTTCAGACAATGTGTGATTTTTTTTTTTTTATAATGAAATGGGGAGTTAATCTTTGAATGAACATCGATGGGTTTGTGCCAGGTCTTCAACACTAAGAACTATTACAAAAGATAAGGCACTTCATTTTCTGAGGTATATTTTTTTATGGTTGCACACTGTGATAAATAAACATTATAATTTTGTATATTTCTGAAATATTCACAGAAAGCTTCACACACATACATTGAGACCAGTCACAGATAATTATATTTCCAAATTCTCGATGACTCCTGATGTATTATGAGAGACGTAATTAAGGTATCCATGGGTCTACCTTAAAATTCAGCCCTAACAGAGGTTACATGCACACCTTGAGGACCAGCATTTCTAAATACTAGTTTCATAAGGCAATTACAAGGCAATCTGTATAACCCACTGAAAAAATCACAGCAGGTTAGAAGTGTTTTTAGATTAAAACATTTTGTTCATATAGAATGAAATTTCCCTTTTCTTTTTACAATTAGCACAATAAACTATTTAAATATTTAAATATCAGTGTTGTAGTTTCCTCTTGCAACTGAAACGCATAAGAACTGGCAAACAAGTAATGAAGTGAAATAGAAAACTGTATAATTCACTCTATTATCCAAAGTCTGAAAAAAATGTGGACACATGTACACAATAATAAAAGATGACCTTTCAGTTTCCTCTTTACAATGCTTCTGGTAATTTGGACCTACACCAAGTTATCTACAAAAACTGGCATCTGTTTTGTTCCTCAATGAGAAGTCTAATACAGGATTTCTATTTTAAATCACATCTCGCTTATTTATTGCATGAGTTCCACTTCCATGCTCATATTTCTACACAAAGTTGTGTACAGCCTGAAATGCATTATTATGGGCAGAATTTAAAAAATGTAAAGATTTTATCATTAACAGAGTATTATTCAAATCCCGCAAACACCCAATGGGTCCCTGATATTATGGTAAACTCAGTATTTTGGTTAACACTGTAGTTATACTACACTTTGGTATTCCTGAGGTTACTGGCTCTTATCCTAAGAGTGCATCATAGTCTATATACCATATTAGATGGCCATCTTTTAGCTGTACACTTGTGATTGGATACTTGGAAGTTTCACCCTTAATTCTACTAAGTTGAACAACAAGCTCATGCTTTCTCTTTCCCATTATCAGTACCCCTACCCTGCGAGCTTTGTTGATGGCGGTGAATGTAAGACTCATTCGCTGGTGAGGTTTCACTGGACTTTCAGTCAGGGCCACCAGTCTTTTCTCACTTTTACCCAGATTGGTGTCATGGAACAGTGAAGCAGTGTGGCCATCCTCACCTACACCAAGCAGTATGTAATGGAAATGAGAGCCATTGACTAGCTGGTTTATTTGCTGCTCATAAAGCAGGGCACCCCCATCTTCCTCAACACACAAGCGCTGGTTGAGCTGCACAGGCATGGGGTGAATGTTGAAGTAAGGAACGTGGACATTCTGCAGTAGATAGTCGTGAATGGAACGAAAGTTGGAATCTGCCTCAGTGGGTGGCACGCACCGCTCGTCCGCTAACCACACATGAGTGCTGTGCCATGGGAATGTGTAGTGCTGCTGTGCAAGCTGAAGAAACAGAGCGATGGGACTGGAACCACCAGACAAAGCCAGATGGAATTGACCTTCAGATTGAACTACCTCTTCGGCCACATCGTACAGGTCAGAGGCTAAGCGTTCCACTAGTTCTTTGGACCAGGCAGACACCATGTCGCCACTGCGGAACTTCCCTTGCATAACCTGGAAGTTCTCTTCGGGACCTTGCTGAATAACATTTAGCTTCTCATTGCTAATGAAACTAACCAGGCGACCTTGCAGCTGAAAGTTCAGGAGGTCCCCATTAGCTGCACCACCTGGGTATAGCCGTGGAACAACGTTGGTCAGGCTGCTCAGGAGTGGTGTCCAGAAAGCCCAAGAGGCCATGAGGTTCTCAGTACTAACAAAGCTCCCCTTACGTCCATAGAACACGTTAGATATGAGTTCATAATAAGCCTCTGTGGGCACTTTTGGGGACTGGACATAATAGTCAGAGAGTGGTAACCCAAGCACAGAAATGTCTTTCTGCTCAGTCACCTCTTTCCAGTCACTGTTTACCAGATCTGGCTTAAATAAATTTTTACTAACAAGAATTGCAGAGTACTGGAGATTCCCATGACCGAGATAGAACACAATCTGTTTGGGCTTGCAGTGGACACTGGTGTATTCCTGAATGCAAAATTTGTCATTTTTGAAAATAACACGAGCATATCCAACACGTTCATCCAGCATCTTACCCGATGACATAAATATGGGAATGTCGTCATATTGAGGACCGTGTCCAAAGATGACCACACCTGCAAACATATTCCCACTGAGTAATAACTGTACTAATCTTGTTTTACAACCAAGAATACAGTTCAAGTTACATACTCACCAGCAAAAGTTGGGGTCAGGCTGAAATAATCCTTTGTTTTGTTGAGCTCCATCTGGACTTCTGCATTATAGCCCTGATACTGACCTACAACTGCACCGCTCCTATCAAGGTATTCAAGGCTACTAAAGACTTTGAGCTTGTTGTGTAGGACCTCTTCACTGTTGGAGAGGTTAGCAGGTATGTTCATCATCAAAAGGGTCATAATTTCCGTAAGGTGATTCTGGAGCATGTCTCTGATAACCCCGTACTGATCATAAAACTGAATCCGGCCTGTAAATGCCAGAGCAAAAAAGCACATTGGCCAGGTGCCTTATCTGGGTTCTTCTTTTAACAATACAGCAGTATAACAATCACAATGTAAACTTAGCAGTCTAGCAGTGTTACTGTATACTTCAGTCATTTGTTTGCAGTAGTGAGTAGTCTGTGTGCAGGACAGTCATTACCTTTACAATCCAATGTTTCCTTCAACACAATCTCTATTCTCTCAATGTGGTGTTTGTTCCAAATCGGCTTTAGAATTTTATTATTTGTTTTCCTAAAGGGCAAGATCTGCGAGACAGCCTATAGAAAGAAAACAAATTAAATGATTAAAAACATATAAACCTTATTTTATTTTGGGATTTCAAGAACTCGGAAACTCAGGATAACGGTTTTTACCTGCTTCCCTAAATAGTGATCAATCCTGTACATCTCCTCTTCTTTTAGAAAACTGTACAGCTGTGTGGCTAGTACTTGGGCGCTGTTGTAACTGTGTCCGAATGGCTTCTCCAGAACAACCTTGAGCCACGCTCCAGCTGGGGGCCGACAGGTGCTATTGATCTTCTCTGCAATTTCAGCATAAGCAAAAGCTGGAACAGACATGTAAAAGAGTCTCCCCGCTTCCATCATGCCTTCCTGCTTCAGCTGAAGCTGGATCTGTTCACAGAGCTTCTCGTAATCCTCCAGGCTTTTAAGCTGCAAATACTGGGACAGTCGCAAGAACTGGTCTTTAACCAGAGCACAACGCTCAGCTGTAAGTTGTGATGGGCACTTCAGCTCTTTTAATATCTCAAACAGCAGGGGGGTTCCCTTCTCAGTTGAAGAAAGGCCCCCTCCATAGAAGGAGAACGTGTGGCCTTTGTCTACCTGGGTACTATAAAGATGGAAAAATCCTTGCCAAAGGTATTTTTTGGCCAGGTCACCTGTGCCACCTACAATAACCACAGACACGTGCCCATGGTGAGGAGGATCCTCACTGTCTTTGGTGTGGCCTCTTAACCAACACGTGGTAGCCAGCAGCAGCAGACACCAACTTATCCTGCACATTGTTTCACCAAACCCTGTGCATAATAACAAAGCAAAATCAATAAAATTATAAACATTTAAACTAGCAAAAAATTACAAAACAACTTCCTGAATTCTCCACTGTATTTTATGCAAAATCCCAGGAATTCTTCTGTATGTCACGTGAGAATAATTAAAGACATCTTGATGGTACACAAAATATAGTACAGTATATGGTTAAAAGTTTGTAGACACCTGATCATCATGCCCAATATGTACTTGTTGAGCACTCCGTTCCAGATTTAGTATTATAATAACCTCCAGTCTTCTGGGAAGAAGGTTATTTCCACTAGATTCTGGGACGTGGCTGTGGGTATTTGTGGTTATTCAGCCACAGGAGTATTAGTGAGGTGAGGCAATGACGTCAGGCAAGGATACGGGCATGCCAGGTCATCCTACAGGTGTTCAGTGGGTTTGAGGTCAAGATTCTGTGCAGACAGTTTGTGGGAACAGTTTGTGGGAAGAACCACATACGGGTGTGATGGTCAGGCGTTCGCATACTTTTGGCCATATAGTGTATCTCACAATATTTAGATTTGATATAAATGTTCTAGCAAAACCGATCTGTCGTACCTGTGAAAACTATACAGTCGGTTAAAAAGGTTTAATTAAAAATAAAATAATAAACTAGCTTGACAGTAAAACTGTGGAGTACATCACTTCAATTCAAGGCAGATATGCAGCTGCATTTGAGAATTTTTTTTTTTTAATTTTTTTTAAAGAATTTCATCTCTGGAAGGCTTTGTTTAGTGAAAAGTGTAGCTCTTTCATTAAAACCAAAAAACCCTACACTTACAGTTCTGTCATCTGTCCTTTTGTGTAATTTGTACTTTGACTGGATAATGTGAGTTTAGTCTATCAACTTTCAGTTTCTCCTCCAAAGGCATTCTGGGATGACACCCAGTTACTAGATTTCACAAGCACCTTCTCAATCAGTGCTGATAAGCTTTTACAGATGTGTCAGCATCATAGGCTGAACAAAATCAGCCCCAATGCACACAAACCCTAGGGGAGTATTTCACTCTGTGTAATTAACAGTCATTGATGGGCTATAAAACAAAATCTGCTCCAAAATCTATTTTACCCCATAAAAGTCCCAAATAATCCACGTTAAGGTATTTGTTAACAGTAAATACCCTGATGTGGATGCCAAAAATTTTAGAAACGTTATATTCAAGTCTTTTCATCACTGAAAGACAAGATAGCCCTGCTAGCACATTTATACCAGCTGCCCCTTTCAGTAAGCCTCTTTCAAGTACAAATGATTCCTGCCCTCTCTCCAAAAACAGTGTACAGTGAGGCAATCGTTACGATATTTGTATCATTTTATCCTATTGCACAACCCTAATGCACTTCACATTCACAATCCGTTGTGTCTTTCTTACATTCAAAGTGTCGATTTATTAATGCTATATTCAAATGAATTGAACTTTTTTGTATTTAGGTTAATGATAGTAATATCAAGTCCCTAAAGCAACAAAATACAATAAAGAAATACACTAAAATTCACTAAATCTCTCTAAAATGACCAAAATCTCTTCATGAAACCACTGATATTTAATGACAATGTTTTATATCCAAATATAGCAACAACGGAGGGGTGAAAAGGTCTCTGCTGTGACTTTAAAGCCTGTTTTGAAAAAAAGTTAGGCACAAGGGTAATAGTCCAACAGCATTACAGACTATAAATGAAGCAAGTACTGCTGCTTACTTGCTCCAGTTTCTAACGAGGTTAACACCCTACACAAACAAATGCTATACTTTAGCTAATCTTCCAAACTGACTATCACAACACAGGAAGACATCAATATGGAGCGCTGTGTAAATAACCGGTAGTCTATTAATTATCTGTCAGATAAAGAAAAAAAATATATTTTTTAGTAAGCTTAATAATCAAGTGAGTAGTACATTTTCAGATGTACCAACAATGGCTGTCTTTTCACCCACATCCCTTAACTACATTTATTGCCAGACCACTACCAAAAAAAAAAAAAAAGAGATTTACCTTAACTCTAGCGGCAGTTTTGGGTCTTAATAAGAGAATCAGTACTTAGGTACTCATCACTGGTTGTTTGGCCTGAGTTTCAAACCGGTATTAGCTTGTCCAGAGAAGACGCCACTCAGGTTAATGATAAACATCTCGCTATGGAGGTTAGTCCACAAAGGCAAGGTTAAGCCAACAAAGTTTTTTAGATTGTTTAGAACCTTGGCCAAAAGATTGTGTCAGTTACAGTAAAAGATGTGTAGGGACTGGAGGCATTTCAAGAACATGCAAGACAAATGGAAAACCAAAAAGAACATAAAACTTTCTGAAGTTTTTTTTTTAAGTTGAATATGCATTAGGCAGCTGTTCATGGGAACTCTTAATAAGCAATACAAAGAGGTATTGATGCAAGTTAAGGAGGCCATCATTAGGCTGAAAAAACTAGAACAGACCTATTAGGGAGATCTTTAGAAATGGCCAAAACAATCATTTGTTACAGTCTTAAAGGAGGAATGCACCAGTGAGCTCAACAACACCAAAAGGCCTGGAAGACCACAGAAGACAATTCATGAATGATCAAAGAATTTTTTCCTTGGTGACAAAAAACGTCTTCACAACATCAAGCCAAGTCAAGAACAAACATAAGGAGGAAGGCCTATAATTTCAAAGTTTCCAAGAGATGCCTTCATGAATGTAAATACAGAAGGTTGACCTCAAGTTACACACCACTGATAGCACTCAGGAGAAAAAAAAGGCCAGTCTAGACTTTGCTAGAAAGTCTAATCAGTTCTAGAACAAGATTCTTTGGACAGATGAAACCAAGATTAACTCATATCATAATGATGGGAAGAAAAGACTACAGAGAAGGAAAGGAAGGGACCATGATCCAAAGCATATCACATCATCTGTTAAACAAGGTGGACACAGGCATGTGTGGCTGCCATTGGAAGTGGGTCACTAGTGTTTATTGATGATGAGACTTTTGAAAGAAGAAGCAGGATGAATTCTGAGGATTATAGAGCTATACTTTGTGCTCAGATTCAGTCAAATGTTGCAAAACTGATAGGACTGTGCTTCACAGTACAGATGGATAATGACAAACATACCAGGAAATCAACCTAATGATTAGATAGATAGATAGATAGATAGATAGATAGATAGATAGATAGATAGATAGATAGATAGATAGATAGATAGAT
>JAQLOM010000035.1:15519060-15529763 GCA_030068315.1 Chrysichthys thysi
TGGTGGATTGGTGACCTGCCCAGGGTGTACCCCGCCTCTCGCCTGAAGTCAGCTGGGATTGGCTCCAGCTTCCCCCCCAGATGATGAGTTACTGAGTGGCGTCTTTTTCTTTTTTCATTTCAAAGCTAAAACACCTATCGACGCAATATAAATACAAAAGTAGGTATAAAAGCGGTACCAAAAACGAACACCATATATTCATGTACTCTGCACAGTGTAGCACATCAAGTCTGACATTGAAACAAAAAACATCTGAAGTATGGTCCCACTTTCGGTTAACATTCTAAGATAGTTATTTCTCACCTAAAAAGAACATACGACTTGGATTCAGTAAGACAAAATAAACCTAAAGAAAATGACTAAAATGAATATGATTTTGCGAATGCAGATTTTTTTTTCTTTTTGCCCCCCACCAGTGTCAAGTACATCAGCATGCCTGTGTCTGATAGACCACCTCATGTGGAAATGAATAATCCTCTTCCCGGGATGAACAGACGTCACAGTCCTCGATTCACAGCTAAGGGCAACTAAAATCTCCCTCAGAGAGACAGAAAAGTGACAAAATTATACTTAAAAAGGTCCACTGTGTAGCAAATAAGCATCTTATCAGAAACGGAATACTGCATTCAGAACTTTTCATTAGTGTATAATTACATGCTACATATCAATTACATGCTATAACTACAAATCGTTGTGTTTTCCTAAGTTTAAACTGACTACTGTACTTTATAACATCTATAGGGAGCGGTCCACCTCTACGGAGCCTGCCATGCTGCGCCGTTACAGTATCCCAGAACGGACAAACCTCAAGCGAGCGCCTTCCATGCTTCACATGTAGCAACATGAATCTGGAAGGAAGTAACGTAAGGACGTCGAAGACGACGAAGAAGACGAATGCTGGCCAACAAGTTTGGGAACGCAAATTTTGAAATATGCTGGATCATACTTGTTACTAAGCGTGGGAGTGTGAATGTAAATACTCGGAAACACACTACAGGCACCTAACAGCCAGCACATGCTCTAATACACGCTTGGAAAGGAAGGGGTAAAGGAGGGGCATATAGTCGGTTGAAGACCACATATTGGACCTTCTAAGGCAAAGAACGTATCCAAATATTTCTTGAGCGTGACTGGTAGATGTGCATTTTCTTCATATATCGGCATGGCTGAGACGGTTTCGGCTGAACCAGGTTTGTATTAATGTGTTCATTCTAATATTTCATTGTTTCTATAGTAACTCATCCACCGGGACTTGTACAGCAGATGCACCACATGATCCAAGACTAATAATAGACTCAATTTTTTTTTTTTTCTTAAATCTGTTGTTTAAGAAAAGAAAGACATTTAACCAACTGCTATGGTGATGATGATGATTTGAACAATTATTTAACATTTATGGACGGAGTCTCCAGCATGCATGATTTTTGAATGATCACACGGTTTGTCGTGCTATTCTGTACATAATACAGCTTATGATCATATTTTTGTTCCGTTTACATACAATTCAAGGGAGCTGATCTGTAAGTACCATTCAGTTGCTGTTTGGTGGACAGTGAGACAACAGTGACGCCATCCTTCATCAAACAGTGCTTTCCGTCGTGCTACTGTGTCACGAGTTCCACTTTTATACAATGACCTTAGCTGCTGCCAGGAGAGACGCTGGCTTAATGCCCACTCCTGTGAAGACAGATTACCGTCTCAACGTTTCTCAAGATGTTTTTGGGTTCCCGGCACCAAGTAAATGACCTTGCACCACTTCTCAGACTGTCAGTCACTAACGAGTATATCCGGAACATTCACACATTTCTCGCCGTTGTAGTCGTTAGTGGGTGTGTAAAACGTCACCCAAGCCTCATTTGTACTGGAATTAAACCTGTTCGTGTCAGAATAAGCAGCGGGAAAGGTTTACTCTTTGGGATCACTGCTGTGTATTTACAGTGAGAAACATCAGGTGTGAAGGCAAGCCGTAAAAGCATGTTTCATCTGACGTACCAATTTGTTTTAGGTGCCAACAAAATGCAGTATAATTATCCAATGAAGCGCGTCTGATTTTGGTCCACTCGCAGGACATTTTATTAGGCCGAATAAAAGAATAACTCGTTACTTTTAAAACAAAACAGGACTTCAAGGAGGACAGCAGCGCCACGTAACAACGCGTGAGCTTGGATTTGGTTTTGCTTTACCTCTGAAGCAATGAGCTCCAACCCCCGACACTGTCGGTCCTTCTCTTTCTGCAGCAGGTCCCAAATCTCGGGATCGTCCTGTGCCAGGCTGTCCTGCCCGGTCCAGGGCCGGTCGTGATCAGGTGCCCGCGCTGCTGCAGAGTGCTGCGCTCTCAGACTCACGCTCACACGCTGGCACACAGGCTGAGGACAAGCAGAGAAAAGGAAGAGGAAAGAAGATTTGAAAAACTTCGCAATGGGAACACGGGTTCTGTTTTGAGACAGCTAATGAGTACAAAATGAAATACAATATACTGCTTAACTTTCTTTTTTTGCATTGGCCACCAAATACCTCTAGAAACAAACTGCTTCAAACATGTTTTCCTTGGAGACCACTGAAGACTAGCAACTGTCCCCGTAGGTCTCACTCACCCCCCAACAGCGAAACGCGCAAGAGTTTCAAGGCGTATCTTATCGTGCAGGCAGAGCGGTTTTAAGGCGGTTTATGTGAAAAAATTGCAGACTCATTTCTTAACACACCAGCAGATAAATACCACCATAAGGGTTGGGTTTTTTTTTCTTCTTCTTTTTTTTTTTAAACATTCTTCTGAGAACACATTCTCTTTAATTAAAGCACAGATTTCACTCATATAGTCATTAAGAGATTAAACTACTAAACCACAAAGACATTTATCATTTCCAAAGGTGCCAATAATTATCTTTTTTGACAACATGGCATGTTTATTCTTGATCAGAAACTCAGGCGGAGGTTTTACAATGTATATATACACACACACACAGCATTCTCTCTTTGTGCGCGTGTGTGTGTGTGTGTGTGTGAGTTCTGAGGCTCAGTAAGACCGACATCACAAAATGAATATTAATATTATGGGGGAAAAAAAAAGTTAAAATGATTAAAATTTGCAGCGTGCTGGATATTGCAGATAAATACAGACCGACAGCAAGGTCTTGTAACTCATCACTTTCATCTCGCTGCCAATCGTGGGCTATCCCACTTTTTTAGGAGCACAGCTCACACCCTCGAGTGTGGAAGAGCTCATAGCTGACCATCATCGAGCCAAGATCTTTTAAAGATGATTCCGTTTGTCACGGGCTTTAGGATCGAGGCAGGATAACGGAAATTAAGAATTCATGCTGCATTTGTAATATCACAGCCAAGTGGCCCGTCTGAACAGAAATAGTCTGCGTCATTGTTGGGATGGAAATGGCAGCCAGCATAATCAGGCGCGAGAAAACACGTGAAGCTTCCCTTATATAACTGCTTTAATTGCTTTTTCAGCCACTCCAGTGGTCCACTCTTTATTTGCAGTGAGTGGGTATTGGCATGCTAACCCTGGTGTGCAGAAGTGCAACAAATGTCATCACAGCACATCAAAAGAAGCTACCTAAAGGAACGCAGACTAGATACATTACGACCCGTCCATCAGAAACCCTTCTGAGAAACCATTCAGCTGTTCTACACCCCCCCAGAATGATTCAAATGAAAAAAAGACAGAAGAGGGAATACAATCATACGTGGGGTAGGTTGATCACGCTATAGTCGACTCAGAACTATTGGCAAGAATCTCAAAGTCCCCAGAAACATGATTAACATTTAAAAAAAAAACAAAAAAACAAAAACAAGCACTTACCACTGGACACACACACACACACAACAGGACATTAAAACCACCTGCCTAATACTGTGCATGTCCCCCTTGTGCCACTAAAACAGCTCTGACTCAATGAGGCATGGACTCCACAGGATCTCTGAAGGTGCGCTGTTGGATCTGGCACCAAGACATTAGCAGCAGGTTCTTAAACACCTGCAAGTCCCCAAGTGGGGCTTCCATAAATCGGACTTCTTTGCCCAGCACGTCCCGTAGATACGCCATCGGATTGAGATCTGGGGAATTTGGAGGCCAAATCGATGCCTTGAACTCTTCGTCATGTTCCTCAAACCATTCCTGAACCATTTTTGCAGCCACTGCGCTCAAGGAATTAAGTGTGTGCTTGGTCTGCCGCAACTTTTTGACAGGTGTAATGTGTCATAGGAACACCCACATGAATGCCAGGACACAAGGTGTCCCAGCAGGACATTGCCCAGGGCATCGCATTGCCTCCACCAGCTTGCCTTCTTCCCATAATGCATCCTGGTGTACAAATGATCTGGGAGATATGAAGAACATGTACTTCCACCTCTGTGGATTCAGCCAGGAACTAAGCAAAAGTGTGTCAAGTTGCTGAGAACACCACAACTCCAGGTCCAGGATGTGCGTTTACATTTGGATGAGGGTCCTCCCAGCCGGTTCTTTAGTCCCCGTTCACACCTGGCATTAATGTACGTCCTGCATGATGAGCTCACCAGACGTACATCCATTCAGACCTGGCATTAGGAATGCATCTCCAGTGGACCCTTGGGATTGGATTTCACACACTGTTCCTGCTGGAGGAAGACCATCATCATGCATATTCATTAGATCTCACTTCCACTTATCTGTTCACCTTCATGCACAAAGGTCCTGCACTCCATCCCTCATGTACATGTACATGTACAGACTGTCTCCAATGTTTTGGTTTGACATTGACTATTGAGCCTGGCTGATATTCTGAAATTTTCAGTTTAATGGTATTGTTATTTACTCATTTATAATCCAATTGCAGATAAAAAAAAAAAATTCTTTAAAACTATGCACTTTGGCTCGGATACAGCCGCCTCTCTCCTTCTCTCGTCACCACCGTGGTCTTGTGCAATGTCCACAGCACTACGTGACGTGAACGAGAGGTGAGGTGACAAATACGGCTATGAAAAGCAGCTGTTTACGTCTCTGCTGTTACAACATCGCCTTTATTTATTAGCCTAGCAGCAGACAGCTCTACCCTTCGGTCTCATAACCATGACATTGTCCAGTCTGCTCAATGACACAGTCGATCACCTGGATCCTTCGTTGTTGTCCGGGAAGCATCGAGACGTATTTGCGTTCACACTACAAATGGGGACATTAAAAAAAAGACATTTCTAAGGACCTCCCAGAGAAGCAGGCCTTCTGTTGGGGTTTAGACCAGTTCTTAAGTTCTTCACACAGATATAGCCTACAGACACGTTATGGTCACGTAACGTATTATTGTTCAAGCACAATTTTTAGTACGGTGACCACACATGCCTCATGACGATACTCCCATCTCTATACTTTATACAGAGATTAGTGTGCACGTCGATCACAGTTACTACAACTTCTCAACAGTATGTAACGTTCTCAACGATGTCCGGAAATCTTATTCCGCAAGCCAAACACGGTGTGATCTCACCAGAAGTGGGAATGTGCCAGCCATAAATTATAACGAAAAGATTAATTCGGAGAGGGCTGAACTCTCAGAGAAGAGAAACACTAGTAATAATTACATTAGCCCACCTCCCCATGTACAGCCGGTCTGAAAGGAGTTTAAATCACCCTCTCAGTATTATCCCCCTCTCCACTCCCAGGTTTTCTCTCCCATATCATTACATCGACTCATTTGCATTCTTTGGGGCTCTCTTTAGACTTGTGCATATTGAAGAATATATCAAAGCTGCACTTAGCTTTAAAAAAAAAAAAAAGTTTCACCAACAATTTCACGCACACCTTTCTTCGGGATCTTGCTCATCCTGGTGAACAGTTCCAAGGCAACGTTGGTGCATTATAAACACACCGACGAGATCATCATAACTAACAGTAATAAAGATAATGGAGCTCCTGCCCATCCCTTTTCCAACTCACCAATGCGCCGCGCTGCACGGGAGGCCAGGAGCGTGATGAACTGCTTCATTTAAAAAACGTTATTAAAAAACAATTAGCTCAATGATGTGGGAGCATTAGGAGACGATGTATGAGACTGGCTGCGCTTAACGGCTGGACGACTCCGGGTCACTTCATCAGGAACCATCTGACGGGGTAAAGCAGGCACCTAGGGTGCCCCAGGGATATAATGGGTAAATACTGGAAATGTTGAGAGTAAATAAATAACACTAATGGGCATCCTAATAGTCCTTAGGGACATACCCGGACATAATGAATGAAGCGTCTATTACTTCAGAAAATATCAGAGGTTAGAGCTATTACAGGAATGTGACTGGAAGTGACTGGAAAATGCCAAACGCTCAGTAATTAGGCAGCTTTTTATAGCCTGTGCTAAGAATTATTGCTTGGAAACAAAAAGGTCTGTGATGAGGACGAGGAAAACCGTGTTAAATAAAAAAAAGTCTGTAATTTCATGGAAATGATCAGTGAACATACACTCACTGGCTCCTTTAATAGGAACACCTGTGCCACTTCTCATTCATGCAATTATCCAGTCGGCCAATCACGTGACGGCAGCGCGGGGCAGAAAATCATGCAGATACAGGTCAAGAGCTTCAGTTAGTGTTCACATCAAACATCAGCAAGGGAGGGGAGAAAAGAAAAAGAAAAAAAAAAGGGAGAAAAAAAAAAAAAAAAACAAAAACAAAAAAAAATAAAATAAAACCCCAAGTGTCCTCCTGACTTTAACCGTGGTTTGGGTGTTGGTGCCAGACAGGTTGGTTTGAATATTTCAGAAATGACTCGTTATTGAATGGCACACTTGCCAAAAAAAACAAAAAAACCCAAAAAAAACACACCCTTCCAGCGAACAGTAGCTCTGTGCGAGAACGTCTGCGCAAACAGGAAGTCCATAGTAAATCAAATAAGCGCACTATACATCCATGGCAAGCAGAAATACATCCCAAAAAGCATGACACACCGTGACCTACGGTGAATGGGCTACAAGAGCAAAAGACGACATCGGGTTCCACTCATGTTGGCCAAGACCAGGAGCCTAAGACTACACTGTGCGCAGACAGGCTCACTCAAACTGGGCGGCAGAAGACTGGAAAACATTGGCTGTCTTTGCCATCTTCAGCGGTCCAGCTTCGCTGAATGAAAGCTTGAATGGGTAAAGGTGTTCCTAATAAAGTGCAGTGATGTATACAACATATTTAAACATTTAATTAATTAAAAATATCTCCAAAAGATCAGCTGGGTGTGGTTTACAGTTAGACCTCTATAATATGCCCAACGTGCAATCGATGATCCCTCGCCATATCGCGCCTCAAATTTTGTGCCTTCACTCCATTGTGGGTTTTTATTTAAATTGGTCGAATTAGATACTGCGGTTTTCCACTGGTTCGCGGGCTCTTTCTGGTAGAGTACATGCTTCCTCATTTGCCGTTGGCCTTGGTGCGGATTAACTAAGCGAAGAGCATCGTTCCAGTTTGTGTTGGCCAGCATCTCACTTCTCGCTCATTCAGTTTTTTGTGGGTAGTAAAGCCCTTTGTTATGTCCCAAAAGCTATCTGAGCCTTCTACTTCTTCCAGGGCCAGGCCCAAGCGCCGACGGAAGATGCTAACAATTGTCAAAAAGGTCAAACTTTTGGACATGTTAAAGGAAAGGAGCAGCTGTGCCGCTGTAGGACACCGTTACTGCATCAACGAGTCCACTTTTCGCTACATAAAGAAGGTTGAAAAGAAGATAAGAGCTACGGCCGCAGTGTCGCATAACCAGGGCGCCACACGAGTCATAAGCGTGCGTAATAAGGCTGTGGACTGGATGGAATCTGCTGTAGGACTCTGGACTGAGGATTGCCAGAAGAAGCACATTCCCGTGGACACCCATATTATCCGAGAGAAGGTCAAGCAGCTTCATGAAATGTTTGCGGATGGCAGGGCTGAGCTGGAGTACGACTCTCAACCTGGAACTTCTGTGGATTCTCCCAGCAGGAAAAGTGACTTTGCCGCCAGCAAGGGCTGGCTTGAAAAATTCAAGAGGCTGGCGACTTGGCCAGCGTGAATCTCCATGGAGAGGCTGGCTCCGCGGACAAAGCCACAGAAGAACCTACGTTGGTGAAACATTCAAGAACATCATTAAAGAAGGCGGATATCGGCCGGAGCAGGTGTTCAATATGTACAAGATGGCCCTGTTCTGGAAGCGGATGCCCTCTCGTACCTTCATCACGAAGGAGGAGGCAAGAGCCCCTAGCTTTAAGGCTCATAAGGATCACGTCATACTAGTCATGTGCGGCAATGCTGCCTAATTAATATATAATGCTAAGTAATCATGTATGTATGCCTAAGTCACTTCCCTATCCTAACACAGCTGGAAAATCATAACCTTGAACATAAAAACACAACTAAGCCAGGCAAACAGACAGATAGGCAGGCAGACGCACACACACACACACATGTCCGTCGCTGTTTCTCCCTTTTCTGATCTCTTTACAATGTCTAATTTCACGTCCATAGTGATGGCTTTCCTCTTCATCGAAGCACTACCATCTAAAGACTCTGACTTTTGTTCAGGAGCCATACAAAGCAACACAAACCGAGCACTTGCGCCTTTTTTTTTTTTTTTTTTTTTTTAAATCAACTATGCCAACTTCCTCACTCATACGCTGCGTTACTGTGTATTCTTCCGCTGCGCACAACCAAACTAGCCCGCCCACGTAATCCATAAGTACGACGTTAATTGCATAAACCGAAACGCTCATGTGTCAGTTTTTTTACGTTTTTATGAGAGCGAGCGTCACAAACTGACTGTTGTAACCCGAGGACCTCCTGTATACATACATACATACATACATGATTACTTAGCATTATATATTAAACTACAGTAGACCCTTGGCTCGCAAATGCTTCAGATGGCGACCAAATCAACGTACAAAGTAAAGTCCCGATTTGTACCAACCAAAGAACAAATCCTCAACTAACACGGAGGAAGCCAACCCACGCTAGGTGCCACAAACGTTAATTTCCGATCAAGCACTCTCCATTGCGTAACGCATTTTCTGCTGTGTTTCACTGCATTTTTGCTCTATAAGCCTTCGTTCTGGGTTCCACGAAAGTGAAAAGTGGAAATGGTAGTGAGTGTAAGAAGCCTAAGCGTATAACAGCTGAAATAAATAAATCGCAAAACATGAGAACTGCCACCATATCTCTTCGCCACCCTCCAGCTACGCCAGCAACTGCGTATCCATCACAAAGGTAATATGTATTAAAATCATCTGTTTCATTTAATTAAGTTTAATTTTTCTATAATTAAGGTTATTTTATTTGATTCTATGTTTTATTGCCACACATAAACCCATAATACACTTTGAAAACATGTTTGAGAGTGCAGAAACACATTCATTGTGTTTACATTCATTTCAATGGGAAAAACTGATTTGGCCCGCGAACAAATTGCATCACGAACAGAGTCTCGGAACGGATTCACTTCACAAGTCAAGTATACTCGCATTTTTGTTGTTCTTCAGGTGAATGCTGCATGCGGAACAAGTCACAATCGTGTCAAGGCGTTCCACACCAAATAGAACGAAACAAACTCCAGAACGCTTTGATTATTACTGCAGGATTTAGGCCGGTTGTCTGTGCTAGCGACTTCGTCTTCACGAGCTGAGATGGCGCATGTAGTTAGCTGTCTAATTAGCACCATAGTATTTGTTAAATGGATGTTTTCCTGTTCTTTGCAAATGTGCTGTGCAAATTTTTTTAGGTGTTACTAGAATAAGATATGAATGTTTGCACCGCCACTCAATGCCACCAAGAAACGACGTACACCCCAAACGTTAGACCTCTCATCAGGGAAAGGCGTAACGTATATTAAGTGACCCTTTTTAAATGCCATAACTGACGGACATCAACACACTCCGCTTTTAAACTTACCACATATTCAACCAGGAGCAAATTACATTATGGGGTATTAGCCGTTAACACTACCTTTAATATCGTTACTGTACCGCCACGTGGTTAGTTAGACGCATACAGACGATGAGAGGAAAACGGCGCTGCACGAGCTAAAGCACCATTTCTCTGGAGAGACAGACAGATTTTACTACTTTGCTGCAACAGTAATTAAACTTTAATCACACTTAAGCTGGACCCCATTTGAAGCTCACTGTTCAAAGCTCAACCACAGGGATGTGAAAAGCAGTCGCCGTTTGGAGCGGTGTGGGAGAATTATTTTGAGATTCGCAGCACTGGATCATTTACACGTTCGCGTTGCTGTGACACGGAGCGATGTGCTAAGTGAGACAGATGCCATGACAGGGTAACGAGGGTGGTCTTACACCTTATCGGTCACAAAACTGCACATGGGGGGAAAGGGGAAAAAAAAATGCTATCGCTCGAACAGCTTTAAGGTTTGCAGCTGGTCCACAGCTAGGCAAAGAGCGAAGACCAAAACCCTTATAGACCTGGAGTAGCTGCATGCTTTGCGGACACACAAAAAAAAAACCCCACCAATCCCGTCCTCCCCCGCAGGGAGATTGAGGTGAGAGCACGGGGCGCCCCGTGAGCTGCACTGGCACCGGAATACACGGAGAAGTAGCACAGCTCCACTGGCTTTCAGTCAGCACCAGTGCCCTGCGCCAGCACGCCCGCCGAGTGTCCGCCTGTCTCTCCTGGGCCGCCTCTTGCACATGCACGCGCACACACACACACACACACACACACACACACACACACACACACACACACACACACACACACAC
>JAQLOM010000035.1:15543582-15559806 GCA_030068315.1 Chrysichthys thysi
AACTGACTACTCTTAATTGCCTCTAGGCATGAATGAGTGTGTGTATATGTGGAATGAGTGTGTGTATATGTGGAATGTGTGCAGACAGGCTTGGCATACAGTGTGACCGTAACCAATAGAAAATGTTTACTGAAAGTGAATGAATGGAGAGTCTGGCCTTGTGCACATTAACATGGGTAAATTTCAGTAAAATTTTCAGGCAGTTTCTCATCAGTTTCCCAGTTACCTAACTGCTCATGAGCACTGAGTGTCTGACCCATGACCTTTTTGATATGCATGCCATTTTCATTTCTGCTGGCAAACATAAACATAAAACACACTTTGTTGCACACTCCAGCATCACTTGTATCCTACACCAAGCAGTCAAACGAAATAAAATGTATTCATTCATTCATCATAAATGCTTCATCCTGCTCAGAGTCGCATTAAAACGCGAAATTAAAATACCACACACAGAAAACTCACTTGCAATAAGTTGCACATTTTGAGCCTGTGTAATGCCTGTGACAATCCTGTGTACATCAGCACTTTCGAAAAGTTACAGTTTGCTGTATGGACACCACAAAGCAAAATCAGTGTGCATTTGTAGTGGTCAAAACTAATGGTTGAATGTACAGCCGTGGTTCTGCACCCATTTGCTGAACCAGCAGGGTGAATTCTTTCAGAATTAGTGGAGGTAGTGTATTAAAATATCCATAAAGGTTAATGTCATTGTTGAGTACCACTCCAGATGGTACAGCTCTCGTGAACAAGACTTGCTGGATCAAACACATCAGAATGAAAACTGAGATCGAGGCTACATGCACACTAATAAATTTTAGTTTTAAAAAGACATTTTAAAGTAAAAATAGTTTCTATACATATGAACCTTTTCACTCCATGTCAAAAACGATCTGTGTCCATATTAAGACTCCTGAAAATGCATAGCACGCGACCATTCACGTACACTGGGCATGTGCACACCAATATAAACATTAGTTGCCTAGCTCACTTGGATAATAGCTTGGCTACTGCACATGTAGGCATTTGTAGCATTCTAAAATGTAGAATTTACAGTAACTGCACAGCACCTTCTTGAAAAAACAACAAGGTCAGCAAAACTTGAAATACATCATCCATGTTGCATTCACCACTGGTAGTTGAGGCTGATACCATTTGTTTACTTCCGGAAAAGGCTCACGTTATAGGAGTGTGATGAGTCAGGGAAGGATAGAGTACTTTATGATTAATAAGACCTCACCAGGAAGAGAACGTGGAGGTGTTCGTTTTCAAAAGCCTGGCCGTCCACAGTAAAGCGTTTTCAAACTAAAACAGGGCCAGCAGCATGTCAAAATGCCATTTTAGGGGCTTAGAAACTCTGGAGTAGAAGTACGTAGCAAAAGTGATGTGTTTTTAAAACTAAAACGTATTAGTGTGGACCTAGCCTGAGACTCACTTAAGGTGTTGATATTGTTCCTTAGACTATTGAAGATGAAAATTACACTTGTGGTGATACAGCTCTCTGTTGTGAGTGAGAATTACTTAGATTCACCCCAAAATAGGTGGGTTGCTACAAAGCTGAAACAGTCTTTGTAGTTCAGTCAGTCTTGTTGCTGCTTCACAAATATCAAGTTACTCTCCTCATATCTTCAGCCAGTAGGCCATTGCAGGTTGAATGGCATTTAATGAAAGAAGGTACATCTTGCCTGCGTAATTGCTTCCTTTACCCAATGGGCTACCATGTCTTTAAACAGCAGAGCCACTTTGATGCTTTCCAAAGCACACAAACAGTTCAACTGGCACTCAATTCCACATCATGCTTGAAATCCCTCACTGAACACAGAACTTACTGTACCTGCAAGGACTGTAGATATTTTATCACCTCCAGGTGCGGATAGGTTGATTTAGGTTGATTGCTGGGTTTGGCCCAAGTGAATTCTGGTCCCCAGTGAACACACTGTGCTCCAAACTTGCATGCAGTTTTGCCTAGTTGTCTTGATGTACACGTATATCTCAAAATTAGATAGACCATCATTTTTGAAAAATGTATTTCTTCTAGCCGCTCTGCTATTATAGCCAAGTTGATGGAGATACTGCACAGAAGTACTCCGACTCACTTGGAGTCGCTCTGCAACATCAACGGCCTTACAACAGGGATTTTATTTTCACCAGTCCACTTAACAGTCCGAAGGCACCTGTCAGAGGGCCCAGGTCAACGTGAGAGAGACGCTGTTGATTCCTTTCCTTTTGAATTGTACAATCACTCTGTTGACCATGGCCAGAGGAATCCCAAGGTTTTGTGCAATCATACGCCAGCTAAGTCCACCCACAGACTGACCCACAATACGCCCTCTTTGAAAATCAGACAACTCCTTTACTTCTGGTGTTCGTGGCATGGCTAGTTACTATAAAACAATTAATATACAGTCATCTGAAATAAAAAATAATATATAATATATCAACAGGCTTGAAGCACCCGGTGGTGTCTGCACAGATAAAATGTAATGGGGGGTGTCTATTTACTTATGAGAGAGACGGCCAATAAAAAGCTGCCTAAAGAGAAAGTCACTTTATGTCTGCATCTGTCATTTGTTCATAGGCAAGTTACCCAACCTGTGTAGTTCTAAGTCCAAAACCCATTGTGGAATTACTATTTCAAGTGATGGTCTGAGATACTTCACGTCTTTAATAAAACTGTAAAAACTTAGATTCTTCGATTCATGCTATGAATGTTTTTTCACACCATTATGAAAACAATGACCCCTTATGAACATCCTTGTACACTGGGGTTGCTCCCAGATACCATAGCCATAATTTCAGGTGTGTGTTCTGCTGTGCCTCCATGACCCTTTCAGCAGGGGCAGTAGGTCTAGTCTGATGGGTAGTGCCAAGGAGGGCTGATCAACAACTGCGGTCTGTTTAGCCTGAATAGTGTTATCTCCTTCACTGATGGCATGGTCATCTCTAACAGATGTGGGAAGGCAAACCATTGACAGTTTGGTCAATTATGTGCACAAAGGTTTGTCAATTATGTACATAAATCATTTGGGTCTTATCCACATTGGGCATTGAGTTGTCTGCTCTCGATCAGACTAGCTTTCACTTTGCTGGGCGTACCAGTGAACTGAGCCACATTCTTGTGAAATGTATCAATCCCTATTTATAGTCTGGCTGCTAGAAACTGCGTCCACTGTCTTATCGTATCCACCTTGTATCTAAACCAGTCTCCGAGACAGATGTGCATCCACTCACTTCCAGAGTTTCTTCACCTACCTCAGTATCACTTGTGATTTTGCGGTCTTGTTCTACAACACAGACAGTTGTGGAAAAAGCTATGTCAAATATTATGAATCCTATCAACTACTGTGTACCTCAATGCACCCTCTGTGATCTTACAGATCTTAATAAGAATAGCAAAACTCAAAAAAAGCATCGCAGTGCTATATTCACATCCTAAATCCATTTGTTTACATCACATTAGTGTCACGGGGCAGATGCCCGAGAGCCAGAGCGACATACATTTGATCTCATTTATACAATTGAGCAGTTGAGGGCTAAGGGCCTTGCTCAAGGGCCCAACAGAGGCAGGTTACGGTACTTGAATTTGAACTCACGACCTTCCGATCAGTAGTCCATTGTCTTAACCACTGAGCTACCCCTCAACGAGGTGAGAATGGAAAAGAGGACAAGTAGGACGTCGCGGGGGACTTTTATAGTCTGCACAATGTGAGGTCATGGTCATAAGGTGAAGATTTTGCTATTAGTACGCAGCCTGAGACCGCAACCTCACGTGTACAGCCTATAGAAGGCCCCCGCTACGTCCCGCTATTTTAGCATTAATGGAAAAACATAAGAAAAGATTTCTTTTCCAATTTATCCACGTAAAAATGGTGAATAGAACTTACTTTAACAAAGTTGAACTTTTGTGGAATGAGACCTAAGATCAAGAAGCATGACATTAGGTTTAAGGGCCCCTGTTAGGATAATCATTAAGAAACTGATATGATTGAACCTGCAATTTTGAACATGAGAGCGTTCTTCCATAGAAAGTGCTGAATATTCATTCTTGGCACTGTTGGCATTTGACCTAAATTACTGATTACCTATTTGTGACCCGTGTTGACATAATGAGTCGGAATGAGGAAATTTTCAAAAGTGAGTTATTGTTATTTCCACATTGTCCATCTGTAGACCTTCAGAATGAGGCACGGTTTGTTGAAATTGGACAAAAAATGACCATCTAGCAACTAGCCACATTCGTTTACGTCTAATGGGGGTTTGGAAACTCGCTTTCCATTGGTTCATAAAAGCGTCATCGGGAATTCCATGTGTATTATTATTATAGAAATTAGAGGAAGTACGCTTCACAACGATACCAAACATGGGTAGGGGATTCCCTCGTCTTGAAAAACACGGATTTATCATGGAATATTACGACAAAGGACTAATTAATGAAGATACACGAATGAACATAATGAACAAACCCTTAAAATAAAAGTAGTCTGGGATGTTTTTATCATGGATGTTTTTTGGAGATGTTTTTATCATGGGGATCAATAAATGAGGTCTTTATGAACTCATTTTTGAGAAAATCTCATTTCAACCGAAACCATGTTTTGCCTCTTAGCTCACAATTAGCCTGTATGCATTCTGACTCATTTTGCCAGCACGGCTCACAATTACTTCCCTTAACAAAGAAAGGGGGGAAAAATAGAGAGACCTAGAGGCCACTATTTATAATTCATGGTCAAGCTATTCAACTTAACAAAATACATACAGACAGAAATACCAGATTTAATTATTTATTTTGTGATGGATTATTTACACACATTTTTTAAATGTCAAATATACACATCATCAAGCAATACGTTATTCACAGACCTGCAGATTCAGTTCTTCTTTAGCCTTCTTGGGTTTTTTTTTTTTTCTTTTTTTCACAGACTACTCGGTTGTCCAGAAATTAAGAGAATATCTTTTGGTGCTTTACTGTGCACACAGAACAGAATAAAATAAAGGGAGAAAGGTGAGATGTGACTATACCATTGTCAAATGTCAGCAATTCAGTAACACCCATGTGCTTTGCATTTGGTCAAAATTAAGCCAGAGTATAGAAAAATAATATTTAAGTTATATTTAACTGGTTCGACCACTAGACACATCATGTTAATGGTGATCTCTTTCTTTACATATATTACTTTTCACTCATCCACTGGTTATCTATAGGGTGGATAAGGGCACAGAGTCTGAACTAATGCATATACATTTTCAAAAGATTTAGAATAGCAGCTTTAATCCCCCAGATCTCCTCATAGTGCACTGATCGTTTAAACAACTGGCTGTAATCCACGTTCTACTATTTAGTTGACAGGAGAATCCAAAACAAGTTTAGTATCATCATATTATTATTAGCATATTATATTATTCCGATATTGGGAAGAAAGAATTCGTCTTCGTCTTAAATTATTAACAGACTATAATCGAAAATCAAGTGACATTTTGGCCATACATGTATATATGTATATTTTGGGCGCAAGTGTCGTGTTGAACATGTGCCAGACGTCCCAGTGAGCACAGAATACCCTCCCGATGAAGAGTATCTATGTCCACTTTGTGTCTTGCTTACACTGTAAGTTTGACAGAGTGAAATACACCCTCTGCAGGTGTGACGATGAGCTGCATTAACGCTGGGTGCACAATATGATAGCACTGGGTGCTGGTTGAGTTTCGGAATCTGTTCCAATCAGCGCTGTGTTGCTTACATTTACAATATCATCCTCGTGACATTTCTGAGAGCTCGGGGTTTCATAAAGGGACAATACAAAAATTCACTTTGTATCTGGCGTTCTTCCGCTTTTCTAACAGTCAAACGGACAAAACTCAACAAAAACAATAAATAAATATCCATTTAATTGAGCTTAACTGAGTTCACAATATATACAAAGGAAACTTGGAACAATGACCTCTCCTCGGCACCTCGGTAAAAACTCACTGTCCACCGTGTTGACCATTTCGTATGGGATCCATATAACCTTAAGAAAGTAGAAGAGACACACAACACTTAACAACATCCCACATGTCGGGCATCCTCTACATCCTTCACTCTGGTGCTCTTCATCCAAAGTAAGGTTGTTCACTTTGAAAATTGTAGTCCGGGCAGACCTTCTGCACAAGCTTGTAGTCGATGCTGAAAAAGGAGATGAAGATGCAGATGACTTTGAAGGGCTTGGCACAGAGCCAGGCAGCATTGGATTGGGTGTGCTCGGTGAAGCAGGTCTGAGACGGGTCGTACAGACATGGTTTGGGCTTCTTAGAGCGGTTGGTCTTCTCATACTCTACGCGACAGTTGAAGGTCTTGATGTCTTTGGGATCAATGGTGGACTGATGAGGCTGGTGAAACTGGATCTCGGGCTGATGGAGGGTACTCTGCTGCTGTACCACTTCAAACTCCACGATCTTCGAGGGTGGGACGATGCTGACAGACACGTTGCCGAGGCTCGACGAGTTGTGGCGGAAGTAGACGGTGAACGTGCCGTTGACGTGGTCCACGATCTTGCCTGTCACCAGCAGGTTGAACTTCAGGGTCTTGACGCTGAAGTAGAAGTCGCCCCAGCCGAAGATCTTCTTGGTCTTCATGGCAGTCTTGAGGGGAGGTTTGCGCTTGGAGTGGTAGCCTGTCTGATCCATGAACTGCGACTGGTTCCTGGCCCAATCATATGGGTTCGGTAAACCAAAGGTGGGTGGCTTGGGTTTCATAGGCGTATGGTCCATAGAGGAGAATATCCTGGAGGTCTGGAACGGGGGTTTAACTCCTCCACCTGCCCCTATGCCCGCTCCTCCAGCTCCACCATAAGGAAGGGGCTTCAGCACAGACCCTGCTGTGCCTAGCTCCAGATAATCCAAAGACTTCCCAACCTGCTTTTCCAAGCCATGAACCTAAAAGAAGAAACAGAAAGAAAAAGGTCAGACAGGCACTTAATATGGAAACGTTTTTGTAGCTAAAATGAAAAACAGTGGATCTCTCATACACGAACAAGTCAAAGTAATTTAAAAGGAAATGAGGTTTGGGTAGAATTCACACATCGACAGATTCACCTTTATTCAATTTATTTATAAAATGTATTTCAAAGGAAACATATCAGTCCAATCCGGACTACCACAGGTTAAGATATTCACTTGCTAAACAGAACAGAGCAAGTCTTCTGCATTGGGGGAGGGTTTCCGAAAACAATTAGATGATAAAACGACCAAACAACAAAAATAAATAAATAAATGATACGATTTGTTTTGTGATCCTGAACCTGGTGTAGAATTTCTGCTTTTACAAAATCTTCTTTTTCCATGACCAGTGTCACTCACTGAAAAAAACCTCTTCCATCAATATCTAATATCTTCTGCCATCTTTTAGATATCTTTTGATTTTGGTCTAGATCACAAAACAAACAAAACAAAACAAAACAAAACCTCAGCCTATTTCATCACATTATACATTGTGGAACATTATTTATAAAGAACATGAACTTCAGGTTACCTTGCTTTACTGTATACTGATGCTACGTCAGGGCCTAGCATTATAGTTTATTTATCTCCACTACTGACGAGTGCCAGATTATCTTCCGGTCATAAGCCTCACTTCAAAGCAGCTTCAAAGATGTGCACTGAAGCAATTTACACCTGACTGTTTCTTTGTCAAGGATATAGGTCATAAAGGTCATCGCCACATAATAGAACAATTTCTTCCTAATTTTTGTGTCCTGAATGCTTTTTTTTACCCTCTACTCTCTCAAGCAAAGCTTTTTTCCCCTATCAGTGTTACTGACACATCTCTGACGTATTTTTACATTACTGTCATCTGGCTGACGCCCTTATCCAGAGTGACTTACATCTATCTCATTTATACAACTGAGCATTTGAGGTTAAGGGCCTTGCTCAGGAGCCCAGCAGTGGCAGCTTGGCGGTGCTTGGATTTGAACTCCCGACCTTCCGATCAGTAGTCCAACGTCTTAACCCCCTGAGCTACCCCATTTAAATTTAAAAAGTATTTAAATCTTTTCCCCGCTCAATATCACTCAGAATCACTCACGCGCTAATATTCGGCATTTCCTTTCTGAGATGCGATTCCTTCGTGACATACCTATGCCGCTTTTCTCATCCTGCTTTTTACTAAGCATTTTCTCAGATGTTAATTCAAGCAGTAGCAATTCAAATGCACTAGATCGTAGGTATTGTATTGCTTCTGATGCAGGGTGTTCGCAAAAGAAACTTTTAGCATCGTTCACTTTTTTAGAAATCATTTTGTGTACTATAAAAGAATTCCTCCTACAATCAATCATGTGAAATACAGTTTCATCGGTGCAGTGAATTAAAGCTATTCCTACACCAAAACCTAACTCTAACTTGAACTTCAGTGACCAAAGGAAACATATTCATTAAAAAAAAAAAAGCAGTGTGCCGCATACAGACCATCGCAATATCTCAAACGTCTCCACAAGGTAAAGCATGTCAGATATTTCTGTCCTTGTGGGGACATTTAAAAACATCCCCCCTTCCAGACACACACAGTGGCATGTTTACAGTCACATCGTTGACACTTCAGACTTCTCTCTAGTTCAGACTACAGTCAGGGTGCTGTCACTGAAAGGTGACAGTTCAGAGGAAAAGCCTTTATTTAAGGATTCTCTGACAGGAGGTCGACCTTGTCTTATTCCAATTCGTCTGGGCTGCTTTGAGGCAGACGCCTCCATACACGCACTCATCACTCGGCGAGGCTGACACCAGATTCATGTCGCCATTTGTTGCAACATTTGTCAATGCTGTCGCTAATGCCTGCCGCTATTCAATTAATTGAACTCACGGCACCCTTCCCCTACCTGTCTCTCACACTGCCCACACGAGGGGAATTGATGACAGTGGAGTAATATTGATCACTGGGCCCACAGATTAAAAAAAAGAAATGGTGATGAATGACTATTGACTGGATAATGACTTCCAGCAGCCAGTTGGTACTGGACACTGATGGAAGAGAACTTGATACTTAAAACCACTCGGCTGCTCACCTATTAGACAAATGATCCCGTAATCACATAAATATGAAAAAGATCTATTATTCATTCATCTTTAATAATTGCTTTATCCCGCTTAGGGGTCGTGCTGAATCTGGAGCCTTTCCCAGATACACTGGGTGATAGGTGCGAATGTATAAAGGTGGTGGGAGGAAACTGGAGGATGCGGAAGACACTCACGGGACAGTGACATGAGCCATAAAGGTATCACTATTATTGCCGTAGGGTGTAAGAAATCGTTTTACAGAATCATTTCGGGTGCAGTACCTTGCAAAAAGATCATTTCCACCCCATTACCAGGGGTGCAGTACTGTAAAATCCAGCGTGGCATGTTTAAACGCACAGGCACCTTGGCCTCTTCTTGTCCTGACGTGCTGCCAAGTCAGCACCGGAGAACATGGACATCTTCTGACGTGCCATCTGTTACGCCAAACCCTGCCCAGCCTGGCTCCCTATTACCATGACAACAAGCTCCTTCCACACACCCCGACCCTTCACCTTTGACCCCGTACTGACAGATGACAAGAACCAAAAAAGTCGCCCTCTGCACACGAGAAGGTTTCTCTGCCCTCTAGTAACTCATCCATCAGTATATGAACATCAGTCTCTAAACGGCATCTAAAGTTCCACTCGCTACGGATCAATTATGATTGCACAGTGCCACACATCGATTTAACTGCTGACATGGAAAAAAGCAAGTCACGACGTACAAGATTAAATATGGGATTTTAAACAGCGTCTTCCTACTGGACGTTTATCAGTGCAGAGAAAGGAGGTGGCACTCGCACTTGAATAAAAATCAGATCGTTTTCATTTTCTGTACGGACTACAAGGTGCTGTCTGGTGGCCAACTCGTGATAGAGGTTTGCTAGATGGCCTTGCGTTTTAGATTTGAACAAATTCACTTTTCCCCCCATTTTTTGCCTTTTATTCCGGTGGCCTAGGTAATCCATATTGGTCTAAAGGGCATGCTGAAAGTCTCCGTTTCTACTTTCATAAATAAAGTATGATAACAATGAATCAGATTATTGTTGTTTTCTGTCCCTCTCTGTACCTCGAGGAGAACAGACCTAGTAATAATGAGGGTAACAGAGCTCCAGTCCTTCATATCATGCCTACTCAGCATGGGTCACCCTCTCTGGGACACAAATACAACTGCACATCTGCTTTTGCTCCTGACCAACACAGATGCTGTCAAATCATAATGAACTGCTGGAGGTCACTGCTGCCAACCCAGTTTAAAGCTTCCTCTGCTCCAAACTAAGTTTCCCAGTAACCCCAGGGCTATGCTACAAGATGTACACAATCCTAGCTGATGTTAAAAACATGACCAACATTACCACCACACACACACACACATGCTACAATATATACCCACAATAATACCCCCTGCACTTTCAAATGATGCTCTTGGAATCTGGGTCACACATTTCTTGCAAGCAAACACGAGTTTGGGTCAAAACAAGCACAACAGCATGGCAGCATCTCATTGGTCTTTCAGGCATGACGTCAGGATTTCGCTTTCCCATGAGACTCTTGGCTTCACCCTACACAACGCAGTGTTGGAAATATTTATTATACGAAGAAGAATCAAAAACTACAGGCAGTTTTTAAAAGTTTAGAACACAAGACAAAGACGATGAGAACGAGAACGTCACGTTAACGTTCCTTTGGGACATGAAGGGGCCTATTCAGGTGCATTTCCATGCGTATGTACAGTATGTGTGTCAAACAGTGAACGGTGCAAATTACTGCGCATTGCTGCGGAATCAACGTAAACCTGCAACTCGCAGCAAAAGAAGAGGAATGCTGTCCGAAACAATCTTGCTGCCCCATGACCATGCACGTCCTCATACAGCAGCAGCGACCGTGGAGACAATGCAACGCCTTGGGTTTGAACATCTTCCACATTCTCCTTACAGCCCCGATTATCGCATCTTCAGTCCACTGTTGGAGGCACTGCATGGAGGCAGATTCTCCTCCGATGATGATGATGTAAAGGAAGCGGTGCTGACCTGGCTTCTGGAGCAGCTGAAAGACTTCTCTGCAGGAACACAGAAACTAGCCGAACGACACAGTAAATATTTTGTCCTGCACGGGGACTACGTGCAAGAGTGATACGTATAGTTTTTCCCAGTTACTTCTGTTAAAGTCTTTACCTTTTTGGATCTTCCTTGTATATTATGGAATACGCCATTTCTGCTAATTGATACCCTCAAAATCCTACAAAGTGGATTAAGAGTTAAGAGTTGGTGTGACGCACCTCGAGCCACAGGATAACCTAATGAACATAATCATTTGAGACCAGCCTAAAATCGCAACACATTTTTCAACAGACAGGAGGGGTGGGCCAGTCTCGGGATTGGTCGGATCATTTTTTAACGTATCCCAGGTAGAAGAGAGGATGATTGCCTTCTATCTTTAATCAGCAGTGTTGCGGGATATCAGGCCACATGCTAACAAAGCATTTACACTCTACACTGGGGTGATGACTCAGTGCTACAGCAGAAAGCAAAAGCGCTGCTAAAAAAAAAAAAAAAAAAAAAAAAAGACTCGCAACTTTTTACAAATGTGGACTTTTCTGAGGAATGACCGCGGCGTTGACCTCAAGCAAGTCATTACGATCCGCAAGAATAAACACAGACAATAGTGTAGAGGTCGACAAAAGCGTAGCGTAATTACAAAGATAAACAGGGAAGTTTTTGTTTTTGATTGTTTTATTGTCCACGAGTGCGTCTCGCCAAATTGTTCAGTTCAGTGTCTTCTACATGGAAAGGAAATTGCAGCAATAAATCCTCGAACTAGGCTGAAGCGAGCTCAGCTTTCTTGTTAGTCACTTTTCAAGCACACGCATCTACAACTTGGAAGGAAGTAATATTAAACTCAAACCTTCTGTCTTTTACAACAGCTATATAAAAAAAAAGCAGCACTCTGATTTACAATAGTGTCTCTCCTCCCAGTACACCTCTCTCTCTCTCTCTCTCTCTCTCTCTCTCTCTCTCTCTCTCTCTCATATTCTACAAGGAAATAATGGCCTACTGAGCCAAGTGCGAGATGGAATGATCTTCAACGCTGAGCTATGTATACATATGTAGGTCTGGAAGAATTTAATATGAAGACAATTTGATTACCGTAAGTCTGAGAAGGTTCATAGGAGGAAAATGCCATTATTGAGGACGAGAGTGGGGTAGGGGGAAGAGGGAGCATTCCTGCTTCTGAGCACGAGGACCATTAATAATCGCTAACTTCATCTGAGCATCTTAAGACAGTTCTCGGTGGATGTGAAAGTTGGAGAATAAGGCACCGCAGGAGGAAGTTAGTTCTGCAGATCAGACACATAACTCACTAAAGTACAAAGAGGATCCGTGGGTTGCGCTGAAGTACAACTTCTCCGTATCGATGGAGAGCTCGAGATCGATGGCTACCGTGTTAGGTTTATCCAGGAATTTCATCGCACCCGGTCCCGTCGCGCGTAGAAAAGACGGCGCTTACTTTCAATGGTGAAAAAAACGACCAAGACAAGAAACGTTGACTGAAATGAAAGAAGGACGGCCCCTAAATTGTTGCTGTCCTGCCATCTTAATCTTTTTTTTTTTTTCAGGATTAAAAAAAGGAACATTAAAAAGGGCATTTGGAAAATGAGCGGGTGTGCTGAATAAGAAAAATGTGCACTGCCACGTCTCACCTACACACACCCTCTCTCATTTCTCTCTCTCGTTCCATTTGTGAGTGTCCAGTGTTGTGCCTACGCGGACAAGTTGCTTCTCCCAGAGGAATGATGGGAGTATGAGTGCCTCTTTCTCCCTCTCTCTGGCTCACTGACTGCCTGTTCCTTCCTCTAATAATTGGAGTTTTATTTCCCACAATCAATTCATTTCAGCTCGGCCTCGAATGCATTGATCCTCTGTCACTGACACCACACATACGGCCGATACACACACACACACACACACACACACACACACACACACACACACACACACACACACACACACACCGCCCACCACTAGGACTGGACAACACAATATGGATACAATTGCAGCGTGCCTGAATGCCAAAAAGCATTTTGCTATCTAAATACATTCACATCTACAGCACGTGGGCTCTGCGCCTGGAAATAGTTTGAAATAACGTTATCTTATGGTATACAACTATTCCATTTTCCTGCTGTCCTTTCCAACTAGGTATTTAGAGCCAAAATATGCAACTTTATTAAATGTAGGACTGATTCAATTCAGTACCAAACAGCAAAACGAGACTTTTTTCCTGAAAAGGAGCTGAAGACTTTGGGATCGTTTAGGCTAATATTAAAGTCTCTACACATGGCTATCATGGATGCTCCGTGTTCATCAGGTTGCACAAGATGCGTAAATAGCCCGGTCCCATTGTAAATGTGGAGAGACGACCGATACAGAATAATGGCATTTCTTTTGATCAATTTCCCACACAGGATGAGAGAAATATACTCTCTATTGTGGTAACAAAAGGCATAATGGCCTGATATAACATCTAGCTCATAATGGATATTAAGCTCCCTCTACGCTACCATCTGCACTCTATCACTCTTGGGGTTTAATCCCCCCCCCAACCCCATCCGCCGCCTTCTATTCACGACTTCAGAAGTGCGCATTATTTGCACTTCACGAGGTATGAGGTGTTTGCTGACATGTTCAGAAATGGCAGAGGGCACGAAAGTACATTTTTCCGGTGGATGCTACGTTAATATATTGTCATTTTATTCAATTACAATTGAAACACTACAATTTATTCCATTTTATTCAGCTTTCCTCATAATTTTATAATATGTCTGAAGTGTCAACATTCCATTAATTTTGACTTTGCATTTCCTACATTATGTTACGCAAATGATACCTTGCAAAATTGTTAGTCTTGGAGGCTTCTATATGCTGACGACAGGCATCCATGTTGCCCTGACCCCAGCAGTGGTGTTTTAATGACGACGTACCACTTAAATACCAATCATTTCATCTACCCAACTTCCCATGCCATCATCACAAGCTCACAAGTTTCTTCCGAAGGCTGCAAGAGTCTCAACACTTTAAAATCATTTCAGACTCTGAGGCCAAATCTGTACTGCTAGCAAGCTTAAAGGTACTAGCTAGCTGTACCAATGAGATATTTTACATT
This sequence comes from Chrysichthys thysi, assembly GCA_030068315.1. Taxonomy (NCBI): domain Eukaryota; kingdom Metazoa; phylum Chordata; class Actinopteri; order Siluriformes; family Claroteidae; genus Chrysichthys; species Chrysichthys thysi. The sequence continues at coordinate 15,557,769 of JAQLOM010000035.1, forward strand.
ACATTACATTACCGTCATTTGGCAGACATGATTATCCAGAGTGACTTACAAATTTTATATAACTGAGCAGTTGAGGTTAAGGGCCTTGCTCAAGGGCCCAACAGTGGTAGCTTGGCAGCGCTTGGATTTGAACACCTGACCTTACGATCAGTAGTCCAGTGTCTCCTGCCCCAGTTGCCTTTTTGACAAAATTGAACACAATTCTGTTTAAACAATATATCACTAATGTGTCCTATTATTCTTCTACTAGAAGAGGCAGATATATATGAAAACTAATTTTATAATTAATAACTTTCCTTGACAAAACCTCTGAAATAGATCATTGTACTCTATTTGCAGTATTTATGCGTGGACTGACACCCAAAACTCACCAGACAATAAAACACTGAACAAAAAGTTAAATGAATAATGATAGCTACAGGGGAGCTGCATTTGCCAGTTCATTAGGGTTAATGCTTTTGGGTTGATTTATCTAAATTAATGTTAATTTAATACCGCGATTGTGAAAAAAAAAATGAATTATGAATGAAGAGCAAATCTGTTTTAGTCCTAAATGTGCTGTGATAGAATCCAAGCTTCATAGCAAGTTGTTCAAAGCTGCTGTTTTCCACGCATTGATAGTCAGAATGAAAATATTAATATAGTGTACAATAATAATAATAATGTCAATTTCATTCCGTGTCCATTTGATATAGTTTGTATAGTTTATAATTTAATATGCGTTTTTCTTCAGTGTGCAGAGTTCCATGGTTAGTGCACATACATGCACCGTAAAAATGCAGTATATCTTGCGTAGGGACAAACAAATTTGTCTTTAATAGGATTATTAATCATCTTTTTTTTTTGTTGCTCAATTCAAGCTTGAAATTGTCTAACTCTTCTGGCAGATATTTTTTGTTTATTTCTAGAAATAGGCAAAAATGACCCGTTCTTAACATAAGACTATTCTAAGCTTGATAGTAAACGTATATATGTCTCAAAACAGGCTGAAAGGAAGCATTTGTTAAATAATGATCTCATCATGAAAATATATCAGATATCTCCACTTGATAAGATCTCTATCTTTTTTTTTGAAGTGTGCTTGTTAAAAGGAGGAGGTAGCTAGAGGAATATTGCACTGCAAGGGAAATATGTTTTAAGTATACAACTGCTGGCAGAAATACATCACGAAAGGATAAGTGCAATATAACAAACACGGAAAAAGTCATACATCAGCCTCCACAAGCCGCCAAAACCAAAACTTCATGCAACCCAAAGTAAAATGTTTTGAATCATAGCATGCATTTAATGTGACAATGGAGAATCTTTTTATATACTGTATGTATTCATCTATTTTTGGAAGACGCAATTATATTATGCGTTTCCTGTGATGACATGAAAACACAATAGTCTACAGTATATAGAGCTATATGTTTAACATAAAGAGAATATTCAAGTTGCTGATATGACCAAAACACAATTGTATCATAGCTGTCCGAGTACTTTTGTCACTGATAGCTATTTGTGAGCAAATTGCCTTTTTTTTTAGCGCTCTCCTTAATAGTTGCTTTCGCAGGTTCTTTTTTTTTTTTTTTTTTTTTTTTTTGTATTACAGTAAGTGAAATGAAGAGCTGGACAAAAAGGAACAGCAGTGAAATTAATAAAAATAAATGTCCTATAGATTTAGGTTTGGGAGCGAAATGCAGCTTCATCCTTACTCCCAGGATACGGGAATCGTAAAAGATTATGGCAACAGCTGTGAAAAAGCGGGAACAAAAAGAAAATGAATATTGCTTGAACATAGTCATCAGTTTCAATTTGAGCACTTCTACAACATCTGTATTGCAATCGAGGCTGAGAAAGAGAGTTCTTTCTATTTTTTGACAATTATTATGAAAAGAAACTTTTCCTATGAAACTGGATGTCTGGAACTGACATTTAATTATGAGAAGCAAATACAGCCCTGGGGGAAAGAGATAAACCACTGGAGAGAGAGAGAGAGAGAGAGAGAGAGAGAGAGAGAGAGAGAGAGAGAGAGAGAGAGAGAGAGAGAGAGAGA
>JAQLOM010000035.1:15593476-15603649 GCA_030068315.1 Chrysichthys thysi
TTTGAAGAAAAATCTGCTGTCATTGAACCTGAGAAAAACTTTGAAAATAACCATAATGTCGCAGTCTCCATGTTACAATAATAACGATAGAAGAAAAGTTTTTCACTGTGAGGACATATATTTATAAGTACAATTTGACTGTATTATTTATGTCCCCTTCAAAAAATCAACAGGTCAGCTTCCGAAACATCTTCTAATATTTGTCATCCTCAATCTTCTACTCTGACTTGCCAAAGTGAATTGTTGACTATGAGCCCTAACTCAGAGCATCTGACTCCCATAACTGCATTGGATTATGGCACTTGTTCAATGTACGACGTTTGCTCGCGCCACTATTCTACATTTGTCTTTCACTGAACTGTCAGAAGAAGAAAAGCACTTTCTCTTTTATTTTTGTTTTTTACACCTAAGCATTACACCATTACTGTATCTCTGAAATTGTTAAAAATTGTCCTATCAAACGTCATGTTAACTGTGCTACCAATGTCCCCCTGTGACGTCAGAGCACCAGGCAACGGCAACTAACAACAGGAATAATGAGAACACAGCACTACACGGGCTTCAGGTTGGGGTTTTTCTGTCACTGAACCCAAAGTCAACTATCCCCATCCCCAGAAAACGTGGTACTTTCGGGCAGTAGGTTTTTTTTTTTTTTTTTTTTAATAATTCTGCAGTAATGGCTGTAGCATGTCTGGAAAACAGATGCGGACTGAATGTACCGTTTCTATACGCATCCTGTGTGAATTCTAGGTAATACTGCTCCAGTCTGAGAATGCTGGGTAGAAGTGCACGACATGCTGATTTCAATATTTCCTTTTGTAAGTTCACGCAGGCTTAACAGAATGAGGCACCTGGCCTGTGGACATTGAGTTTGGCCCCCGTGGCTTAATTTCCATGAAATTCATTTGTATGATTGACAAAATGAAAGCTCAATTCTCTGTCTAGAACCATTATATTTTTTTACCTCCATATTCCAGTGCTCTGCATTGGTTTGGACACATGACACCTCTGCTCGTCCCTACTCCTTGCCCTTTGTCTATAAGACGTCTCAGATTCATACATACCTTATTGTATTTCAGGGAAAGAAGATGAGTTTTGTTATGGTTTTTTTTTATTGCGTTTCTAATTGTTAGGGGTTCTGTCACAATCTACTCTTCTCTGGTTTGAGCTGTGAGAACCGCACCATGGGTTCTAAACTGACGTCCTACCTTATTTTTCTATGTCCAAAATCACACCTGCTCACTATACAGGCTACAGTTTTGGGAGTTTGGTCTTTTTGGAGCCATGTCTAGGAGCTCAGAAATTTCACAATGCAAAGCAAGAACTTAATATCCAAATGAGCCCACAGACTAGGGACATTCCAGGGTCTGTTTATGGTCTTGTCTCAACCTTTGTCTTGTATTAAGATGATTCCCTTAATAGTGTTCACTTTCTCCTTGTTACCCCGCATTAGATTGTCGGTTTCACTTGCTCTTATACAAGTTCTGAGCCCTTATTGATTGTAATTCTGTCTTGCCTTGGGCTCCTTTTCCCTATTTCACAACTGGTGATAATCCAACTGTCTGTTTGCACTTTGGTGTTTTGGCCCTCATCTCTAATAACTCCAGTAACTGAAATGCCACTCTTAAAGGTCCAATAAGTATTTATGTGTCCAACTCTCGCATGCTATACGATGGTTATTAAGGTCACCTGCGAAGACAAGAACACCAACCTCTGGACGATGGACTTGATTTTGTCTTTTTTTTTTTTTTTTTCAATTCTGTTTGCAACACAACAAGACAGTTAATCTCACTGAGCCCTGATTTTAATCTTACTCTATGATTTATATTTGTAATGGCAATACAGAGTAGACTTACTGTGTGTGTCAGTGAGATTACAGTTCCCTACCTTGCTATCCCACCCACACACACACACACACACACACACACACACACACACACACACACACACACACACACACACACAGAGTAGAAAGTACTAGTCAGGGACATTAAGGTTGCCAGTTGTCCTGGATGGACGGGGAAATTCCAGTAATTAGGCTCTATCCCCCGGCGTGTCCTCCCCATGTCCATGTGGGCTTTCTCTGGGTTTCCTTCCACCTCCCAAAATTATGGTGCTGGGTGAAGTGGCTATTCGAATTTGCCCTTAGGTTTAAATGAGTTTGTGAATATGTGTGTGTGTGCGTGGTACCCTGTGATGGACTGAATCCCTGAAAATGTAGGGGTGTAAAATTGGGATCTGCTGCATTATATACACAGCTAACAACCACCTGATGGGTTTAGCAGTCATAAAATTCTTTCTGCTTGCAATAACATATAAGGTTGGCTGCTCCAGTGCACAGTGTTGCCAAGTCTGTGTGATGAAAGCAGCCGAATAGTCAATAGAGGTTTTCTCACTCCAGCCCAAAATTCAAAATGCTGGTCAGAACTATATGGACATTGCTTCTAATCCTTGCTTCTAATGTTTTAGCATAAAATCAAGCGCATCGCCATCGCAATCTCTACAGACAACCTCTGGCGGTAGATAGGCTTGGACTGAAGTGCTCAAAAACTTTTAAATGTAATAAGATGCCACAAAATCTGAAATATCTGCCCCAGTCAACTGTAAGTGCTATTACTCTGAAACGGAAACATGTAGAAGGAACAACAGCTCAGCCATGAATTGGCAGACCATGCAAACTCACAGAGCAGGGATGATGAGTGCTGCAGCACATAGCGCATAAAAATCACCTATCTTTTGTTGCATCACTCACTACAGAATTCCAAACTGCCTCTGGAAACAACAATACCACAAGATCTGTGCAATGGGAGCTTCATGAGATGGCTGAGCAGCTGCACACAAGCCTAAGATCACTATGCACAATGCCAAGCGTCGGAAGGAGTAGTGTAAACATGCCACCACTGGACTCTGGAGCAGCGGAAAAGTGTGCTCTGGGCTGATTAATCATGTTTCACTATCTGGCAGTCTGATGCCAGGAGAACGCTACCTGCAGGAATGCACAGTGCCAACAGTAACGCTTGGTGGAGGAGGGATAATGGTCTGGTGCTGTATTTCTTTTTCAGTGTTTGGGCTAAGCCCCTTAGTTCTAGTGAAAAATAACGTTAATGCTAAGGCACACAAAGACAATTATATGCTATCAAGTTTGTGGCAACAGTATAGCAAAGAACCTTTCCTGTTCCAGCATGACTGTGCACCTGTTCGCAAAACGATATCCATAAAGGCACGGTTTGATAAGTCTGGTGTGGAGGAACGAATTTAATTTCCTTTTAAAATTAAGGGCACTTTTTTACCCACATGTACGGTACATAAGTTACTGTATTTACACTGGTGGTGTTTCTGGCTCTCTTTTTTTTCTCTCCACTTCTTTTTAATATTTTTTCCCCAGATTGATTCTTCAACTTTCTTCAGTTTGTTTTCTTCATCAATATAGTGTTTCTTTCCTTTTTTTTAAACATTGATTAACCCCTTAAAGGGCACTTATATGCACCGATTTCATTTAATGCCCTATAAAGGCATTAATAGAATAATGGTAATAGAAAAAGAAGAGTAAGAGAATGCTAATAACAACTGAAACTGAACATTAGTGCTACAAGTCTACATTACGTTGAAAAGAGGACAATCATATAGATAGTGGAAATGTAAATAAGAACCAGATAGCTTTACCCCTATAATCTTTTCTGAATTTTCATACCCGTGCTTACCCTGTAGGAAACTTTTTTATATCCATTATCTCCATTCAAATATCTGTAATGTCTTGTATCTCATGGCCAGGCCAACATGTCTGCTATCGCGTGTTTTCGTCCACTGTAGAACTTCCTCTTCCTGCAGTCTAGCAGTCATGCGCATGTTAAGTTGTTTCTAGCTCATGAGTTGGAAAAAACACTAGCATCTAAGCAAATGACAATCAAGGCAACTGTTATTAAACTGTTATAAAATGAGTTAACAGGTATTAAATTGTTATAATCAACACTATGTGACTTTTTCGCTTACATTAAATGAGTGTGTAAACAGACGACGGACACTGACAGGACTATTTCAAAACACGGAAAAGACAGAAAAGCTAAAATATATAAAATATAATTTCAAAAGAAAAAAAATATTAGGTGGGTAAGTGGTTGGCACTGTCACTTCACAGCAAGAACGTCCTGGATTCGAGCCCCGGGTTCGACACAGGTGCCTTTCTGTGCGGAGTTTGCATTTTCTCCCCGTGTCCGTGTGGGTTTTCTCTGGGTACTCCGGGTTTCCTTCCACAATTCAAAGACATGCACAGTGGGGATTAGGCTAATTGGCTACTCTAAATTGGCCGTAGGTGTGAATGTGAGTGTGAGTGGTTGTCTGTCTCTGTATGTTGGCCCTGAAGTGGATTGGCGACCTGCCCAGGGTGTGTCCCGCCTCTCGCCTGAAGTCAACAGGGATTGGCTACAGTTTCCCCCCGTGACCCTGAACAGGATTAAGCAGCAGAAGATGAGTAAAAAATATCATTACATTTCAGCTAATTAATGCTAGTATTATAGCTGATATCTTACCCCCTTTTATTTACTTCCTGTAAAGATAAACTAGCTAACAAGCAGGTAACAACCAGGAAAAATCTCAATAGCTATACTGATGATATGACTAATGCATTTAAACTGGATTATTATTGGAATAATACTTTTTATCAGCCACGTAAAAAGCTTTGTTGGAATATTGTCTTTGTTGGAGTAAGGGCATAAATCAGCCTATTTAGTGCATGTAAACATAATGAGTGATCCTTCAGTAAAGATTTGTAGTTGAACCTTAAGTGTTGTGACTTTTATTTAGATGTGATTGTTAACTATCTGACTACCGGTAGCTAGCTAGCATACAGTGAGAGCAGAACAGTAATAATCTTCGTAAAAACAACACTTTCCTCACTGGGTAATGAAAGTTACAGCCCAGCTTCTTGTAATCATTTTTTTTTTAAGTTTTTAATAACACTTAATAACATACACCGATATCTTAATGACTTCCCATGCTTAATGCCCACACCGAGACTTGAATTCAGGATACCAGGTGTGAAAGGCGAAGCTCATACCACTCCACCACCGAGAACATTGCTTTGCAAATTTATATATGGCGAAAGTTATATTTAAATTACATAATCCATAACTAAATGTCTGTTATCTCTGCAACTGGACATGCTGAAATATTTTATTCAGATTTTTAAAATTTGAATTTTTCCAAAAATACTTTTGCTTAAAATGCATTGTCATCAGAGTAGAACATGTCTACCAAGTTTCAAGTCGATAGGTTAATGGGACGTGGGTTAAAAATTGATTACAAAATTTGTACCAGACAAATAGACAGAAACAGTGAGTTGAGTAAAGTGTTGTAATAAAAAAGGCATCACTGGCTATGTTTACATGCAGCCTGGATCTGTTTATAATGCATCTCATAGCTCAATCAGAATAAAACATCTCAATAAAACCTTTCATGTAATCATCTCACTTGGAATAGAATAAATTGAGCCTGGGCCAAATGAAATTTCGATTTGATTGAATGAGGTGGCTAATCCTTTTAATAATCCATTACATAAAAAAAAGCATCCATCTAAACCTTTTTGTCTTGTGTCTTTCACTGTCAGAGTGTGTGTGCACTCTAGGCATGTGTGTCTGCATCACATTGCATCATGGATCTCACAATATGCGGTTGTGTAAGGAAACACAATTCGTTTCAATCTCTTAAAAGGTGGGAGTGGCAGCATGATGGGCAACAAACTAGTGTTTTGAGGGTGATACAGGGAGTAGATCCAAACTTTCATTAGCCATTTGGTGACCAGAACAAACACATGGTAAAAAAAGAAAAAAAGCTTACGTTTCTTATGAAGTTTTTCCCAAACAATAACCTTTAATAACATTGGGCAGCGTTGCACAATGAGAACTATCTTATTTACCTTTGGATAATGTGTGCATTTTATTGTTATTTACAAAAACAATTGGAGTATACAGTCGATCCTCTCATCTACGGACACCGCATTAACGGATATCGGATGCAACGGACAACATCCGCTGGTCTGAATACATAATCCATTAGCCAGAATGTCCGGTATGAAAGTTTAAAAATCCCGGGTGTTGCGAACTGAGTCCAGTAGTTCAGCAATTGTCTGCTAGGCGGCGGTGGCGTGCATGCTACTAGTTGCTTACAAGCGTCGGTTGAGCTGTGGTCGTTGTGAAGCTATACTGTTTTTTTGGCGATTATTTGGTGTTTTCCACCTCAATGTCTTCTCAATGCACTTACCTATTTATGTTGGTCGTTGTCATGAATCCGCGTGCACACCTGCTTTGAGTATTCCCAGTGGCGGTGCAAGCCGAGGGACTGGCGCCGCCCCTCGCATGCGCGAGTATTCGCTCCACGTTCAAGCATTATGTGGTCTTCCACAGGTGATCTGCATGTGGACTGATAACTCAGACTACAAGAGACTCGGTCGTGGACACTCACTTCGTGAAGCATTAATGGCCACTCCTCGTGTGTAATTCTGTTTAGCCGTTTCACTTCACGTTCGGGTTTATTACCCTTATCCAGTCTTTTCATTTCCGTGTGTGTTTTTGCCGGTTGCCGAATCTTGCCTTTTCATTGTTTATGCCTAGCCTAGCCTTTGACAAACCAGTTTGTTCCTGTTTGACCTTCGCTTGTTCTTGGACTACGAGTTTGCCTGCCGTCTCTTTTACTTCTGCCTGGAGCCTAAATAAAACCTCAGAATGGATTTTATGAATGACTCTAGCCTGTGTACATGTCCGCCTTCTCCCTACGGCCCTGACAGTCATCATGCTGCTTGTCAGGTGTACAGTACTTGGGTAGCACTTTTATGGACCTTAGTAGTGTTTTTCCTTGCATTTCCATTATTTTAAACCCCGCACACCAAAACACTTCACATTTATCAGACTATTCAAGTCGACGGACAACTTGTCCCCCCGATTAGTCCGTTAATGAGAGGATCAACTGTACTTGCACTTGAATGTGAGGCGAATATGAAATTCTGAGCAACTTTAGTGTGGTCACAAATTGTTCTTGCTGTCTGTTTAAAACTCACACTTGGGTGACATTTTGATGAGACAGGAAATTTTAAACTTGTTAACAGCACAAGTGGTGTGATTATTAAAAAAAAAAAAAAGAATGCTGACTTGACTCACATGCTCCACTTGGTGATATTATGGTAATGCTGGCACTAAGTCTCACTCTACACATGCACATAGCTTGGGATCTGATTACAATAATGTCTACATAAACGCAGAATGTTTAGGATACGTAGGACACGCTTCACTCGGATTGAATTTCATCTGACTGGCAGAAATCTTTACATGTAAACATAGTCATTTGGGCCACCCAAAGAGTGGATCTCTACTCAAACAAGGAACACGTCGGGTCCAACTGCTCCAACATTTCCTCATGCAGGAATGGAAGAGGAGCTGCAACAGCCTTCACTGAAGATGAAGCAGTTGAAGCAGCAACAAGAAATGAGTTTTCTGCAGAATTCAAACCGATAAGGATTGATGCAGGTCTTTGAGCATGTGAATATTTCCAGCCGTATGACCACATACAGTAGGAGCCAACATGTACTCCAAGGCTCGAAACCACCTGAACCTCCACCAAGCACAGACGACGATATGATAGCTAAAAGCTACATGGGGAAAGTAATATGCAGTCAGGAGAAATCAATCGCCATGAGCTGTATGACCTACACACATTCCTCTCCCACTACACCAGGAAACAGTGAAGCACCTTACCTCATGCCCAAACTCTGAATCCAACACATTAGCAGAACATATTCAATGTGACATGGTAAGCTCACTTAAATTTGATGCCCAACCAGAAAAACACAGGGCTTGTAATTCCTCTCACTGCACTTCTTCAAAAAACTTAAACTTCTCACTAGGAGAACAACTTTACTTATTGTCCAAATGGCTGAGACCAACATCTGCCTTACAAGCAAAACAAATGAAAGCAATAAATATGTAGAGTGCATCTAAAGGGCTCAAAACGGCATGGGAGAGATTGGAACAGAATGAGGCTTTTGGCTCGCCTGAAGGCATAGAAGGTGCTCTAATGAAATAGGACAAACATTTTCACCAACAAAGATAACAAGAACATAAAAGAGATAGGAGTTATTCTATTAGAGATGTCCTAGCGTCCCTGAAAACCTCATGTGGAGAAAAATATATTGTCTAGGAACCCCTAGATTTCCTGCAAGAGTAAAGGATTTCTAATGAGTTATGCTACAAGGAAGAACACAGGGTTTTTTTTTTTAATGTCAATTCTTCATCTTTCTTTGTTGTAGAAGACACCAAAATGTACAGTGACCCAAACTGCACTGGCTCGACTGTCAGCAACCTACCTAATGTCAAAATAGAAAAAGTTGAGAAACATAATACCAGAAAACCAATGCCTGTGAGAAGGACAGAAGTCTCGTCAGAGCCTTCAGGAGTCTCTATCACTCAAAACTCAAGATCCAGACAAATAATGTCTTTCACACAGCAAACCCCGTCCTCTGAGGAAGGATCTGAAAGATAGAAATATCTTCCGTACATGCTGCTCTTCAACAGATCACCTCGCTAAAGACTGCAATACACCACTTCAATATAATGAGTGAGGCAGTGCCAAACATCTCTCAACACTCGATAACCAGTTCCTTGGAAATTTGATTATCTGGCAGCTTCTGGAAATCAAGATGGTGAACAAAAAAGAATGTGTAGAAATCCAGGTCGTGAGATCAAATATAGCTAGTTATATTATACCCTGCGGGACAAAATGAAAGAGCTATCAAAACCAAAACCTGCAGCTCTTACTCAAAAAGTAACAAATCCCTGGCGGGAACATTCTTCTTTGAGGTTATTAACATCTGTGAATGTACAGCATGATACAAACAGACGACATGATCTGGGGCCACTGAAACAAGATGACCAGCAAACCATTTGCTGGTGGAATCTATGGGTACCAGAAATCAAATCCTCCAGCCACGAGGGTCATCCCATCCCTTGGAGATCCCATCACCAGAAAATGCTAAACATTATAATCACCTCAAACCAGCAGTGGGAACGATTGTTCTCAGTCCGTTCATTTATTCATCTTCGGTTATCAGTGTGTCTTGATAAGGAGAGAATACACCCTGGATGGGACACTAATCCCACACAGGCACAAGTTAAGGTAATGAAATTGGTAACTGGGAGGAAACCACAGAACCCAGTGGAAACCCACACAGACTTAGGGGTAACATGTGAACCCCTGTACATACAATAACCTGAGTTCAGGATTGAACTAGGGACCTTTGAGCTCTGGGGTGACAATACTACCTGCTGTAAGACCATGAGGCCAGATCCAGATACTTCTTCTGCTAGGTACAGATTACAAAATGTGTGTGAACAGTATTGTGGCCCCTGCAATGCACTATAAACAGACCAACTAAAAATTTGGTTGCTACTGGAGCTTCAGTATTTATAAAAGTAACAGTGTGTAGCAAAGACACAGAAGTTCCTAGATAATGCAGCTGAGCAAAGCACCAAGATGCCACCTCTCAAATAATCAATAACAGCAGTGCAAGGAGATAAAGAACATGGTGCAGATGCTAAGCAATACATTTTACAAAATAATGCCACTTAAGCCATGAACGCCCTAAAAAGAATAAAAGAGATGCTACTTGAGGCAAACGTTTTCACAAGACAACTTATTGATGGATTTCTACCAGACAATCAAGTCAAAGATCTTAAGGATTTTGATATGGATGAAAATCTTCTGCCACTTCAGCACAGTTTGGGTGTCAAGTGGAATCTTCAATCCAACAGTTTCACATTATGTGTTTCTTGTAAAGAAAAAACATAAATAGTCAACTGCCATATGACCTGCTATGGTTAATAGCACCCATTACTATGCAAGGCAAAGCTTTAAAGCTTTCGTCAAAGACCTGCTCATCAAATGTTAGCTGGATGAGCCCACTCACATCTTGGAAAAAAACAGCCGAGAGGGTAGAAAAATTCACTTATAAAACTTAATCAGCTTCATATTAAAATGTCTATATGTGTATGTGTGTGTATATATATATGTACAGTAATCCCTCATTTATTGTGGGAGAAAGGTTCCAAGGCCTGCAGCAATAACTGAATTTCCGCGAAGTAGGGACATCATATTTATTTGATTATTTAACGTGTATTTGGACATTTTTAA
>JAQLOM010000035.1:15746708-15759336 GCA_030068315.1 Chrysichthys thysi
CAGGAGACTCTCCTGATTACGTAGATACCCGTCACGTGTCTGTAGGACCTTCTGGTCTCAAGTTACACGCGCTCAAATCATGTCAGTCATGCTGGATGATAATAGGTCGCTTCAGTTTGATGGACGGTAGCTCTGGCATATGACAGGTTATGGGGTGGGACCAAGATATTCTTGCAGCCAACAAGGAGACCTTTCCAACGGTATATAACACATCCGGGTACTGCCTAGGGAATCTTAGGAAATTGAGTGCGCACAACGCGAGGTTAAATGTTACGCGACACACCTGACGACCTCTCACGGCAGACCGGTTGAAAAACACTGCAATAAGTCACCAATAAAGTCTCATAAAATTACCCGTGTAGATTTGGATTTTTCTTACCTTTTTTTTTTTTTTTCCTTGGGACAAAACTTAAAATCATGTGCGTGTAAGAGTTTAGCATTTGAGAATGCGTGATTTGTAAGCACTTACATTTATAAAGGGCTTCTTTTATCATCACTTTTTTGTGATCATCTGGTGTCATCAGTTTTCTTTACTTGGGTTTGAGAACTGGGGTTGCCAATCATATCAGTAAAGCTCTGCATCTATTTTGAGTGATATGGATACGAGTGTACAGATATACATACAGATCTTTAATGTAACCAAACAGAATGCGGAGGCATGGGTCTTAAAGTCCAAAGGAATTCTACCGGTTTAGAAAAGATGGGAAGAAATAAACAAGGATCTTGGAAGCTAAAAAATGGGTGCAATCTCACAGTCTGTTTGGGAATTTTATCCAGGAAGTGGATGGAGAAATTTGACCATTAAAGAGATCATTGCATTGTTTTTTCATGAATTTTGCAGTGGTCTCTAGTATGAGTGAATGCCCTGTGAGTCAGTTTTGGTGAAAAAAAAAAATGCTCTGGTGCTCCTGTTACAGGCTGTTCTAGTATGGTGGAATAGTGGGTGTGGGAGAACGACAGGATTTTGACTCTTACTCATGAATATTCATGACATGCAAATGTTTCACCTCTGATTGGCTAACAGCACTGTGACGCTCCCTCCAGTGAGGGGAAACCTTGGGTGGAAAAGTTTATTTTTTACTTACAGCCTGTGTGCTGGTGGTCGATCGTCGTGATGGTACAGATCCAGGTTTTAAGAACAACCTCGATACAAAAGCACTACTGTAGGCACCGAAGTTGGAAAAGTCACTGTGACCGAAATGATGAGAACACAGAACTAACGAAGCCTTATACTTCGCTGGTGGTGTTCCAAAGACAAATTCCAACCATTTCTTCCTCAGTTCTTCTTCCTTGGGCAAGACATACAATGTTGATGTGTTATTGCCACAAATAGCACAGACAGGAACATGTTCCGCCATGTTTTCAACTTGCTGTTAGCTCTTCTACTTCTACCTGCCAAAACGGCTTCTGCTCTCACCTGGCCGCAAAATCAAAACTGTCTTCCCGCGGGTGGTCGCAAGCCAAGGTAGGTGAGGCCATGGATACTAATTTTCAAAGTGACGTAAGTTTGACGGGCTTTTTCTGATTCACTCGTTTTTCCATCTATATTCTTTCTATGGCTAATGCAGGCAATAAGGGGCTTGAAGAACATTTTCACATGCAACATGCATATGCAACCCGGAGTGACCTATCGTATTTCAAAAAGAGCAAGTATTAAACGGTTTCCCTTTAATAGTTTTCAATCTATTCACTCAGCTTGATTTTACAGGAGGAAAAAGAAGAAAGAAAGGAAAATTCTCTTGTAATCAAGTCGTTCGATTATCTGTCAAAGACTGCTGTTAAATACAGAAATATGCCACGGACACCAATTGGTTTTGCGATATCCATGCACAATGGAAGCCGCACAACTGCATTACTAATGCGTAACCATAATGCCACCTCCTCAACAAACGTATACGTTTACTATCATTTCTGTACTATTAAATAAAATGCCAGAAAGATGTAGATTTAGATATTTATTTAAGAAACATACTTAAAAATACTTTTTTATACTAGACAATATTAATAAATAATATTAATATTTTATATTTAAAATAATTAATCAATTAAGTTTCACATAAACACAGACTGCTGCAACACCTGATCTCAGGTTTGACACCATTACAAGTGAGCCTTGAAAACAGTTTTCCGTTATTTTCTTTGTTCTGGGGAACTTGTCAGAATTCATCCCTTTGGTAAATCCATGCATTTCAGATGTGATCAATTGGGTCTTGATTAGATTGAGATTAGTTTAAATCATTTCCAGAAAGTGTCCATGAAATGGCTCGAGAGCTGTGATTTGATTCTCCATGTTGACACGTTTCCTTCTGAGGGAAGGGAAAGGAGAGAGCGTGTCAAATGACTTTCAGCGATTTCCAGAACTGTAAACACTGCTCAAGCCATGCCAAAGCTCCCGTCAAATCGAAACAGACTCAACAGTGGCTTAGCAAACTGGCTAACGCAACCTACAGCGCAATATTTCCCGATGTCATTCTTTCATTGTGACGTCTTGTGAGTTTCCTAGAGCAGATGCCTTCAACTATTCCTCTTTGGATTGGTACTGGGCATTTTGCTAATGGCCCACAGTATGTTGTTTACAGGGGTGGAACATGTGCTCTCATTTGATTTGACACAAATTGGATGAATTGGGCTCCCGTGTGGCACCATAGAAAAACGTTCGCTCTACCATCCAGAGATCGCGAGTTAAAATCTCAGCGGCGCAAGAGCCGTCCACGGCCAGGAGACCAAGAGAACAAAACTGTCCCCAGTCAACACTAGCCAATCAGTAAGGAGACCCGATCGTGGGGAAAATGGGGGAAATTCTCTCCAAGAAATAGTTGGGCAAGATGAATCATTCAAATTAGCCATTTTCCAGAAAGTTAAAAATTATAAAAAAAAATTTTTAATGAAGCATGGTTGTCATTTTTCTGATGTACGACATCAAACGTTCATTTTTTCAATTTATGACTAAACATTCGAATCATTCAAATGTTCTTTAGCACGGTCATCTTTCTTAACAAACATGAATTTTCTCATTGAAGAAGTCCCACAGAACTTCCAGACTATATAGTACTAAGCAAATAGATAACAGTACCAAGTGTTTTGGTACTATTCTTACCGATTATAAACAGCAGACAGGATAGTAAAGGCGTCTTTATCTCTTATCTCTTTCCCACTTAGTGGGGTTGTCATCCTGGGCTTTTAGCGGTCTCTTGTTTGCACACGCGTGACTCGTGAGCGCTTCAGTGTTGCCGATATGGACTCTTCTGTGTGACGTAAGTAACCTGTGAGCGTTGCCACTGCCCATATCACACTGAGCGGTGCCATCTGCTCAGGTGCCACACTTCTCCAAACAGGATGGCACAAAACCCTCACTGTACCCTTCCTCAACAGTCCCTTCTATTATTCTCTCTCCGAATGTTACCTCTCCCTCACTGCTCTGCGCAAAAATGTTTCTATTTTCATCCAGCCCTCCTGCGGCTTTAACTGCAGCTTGCTGAAACAAAAAGCCTGATAGATCTTGCATGTATCTTTTATGGACTGTAATATGAAAAGTGTACACATGGAGTACATGAGGAGTGACTGCATACAAGGAGTGAAACATGCATCGCTCGTTAACACACGACGGGTGTGACAAATCTTCTCGGATTTTGCACACATGGCCTATTTGTGATCTGCATTTCGACGCCTTCTGGGTGTGAGGTCATAGCGCAAGTCCATCTGTTTTGCTAGCAAGCATGTTGGGATGCATTAAACATCACAATGCACAAAAAAAAAAAAAAAAAACACAACCACCACCTACCCAAACACCTTATTCATTTAACACTTTAAAAGCAGCTTCAGCTGGTCTTAGGCTGAAAAAGAAATTCAACAGATATTTAAATAAACGGCTTGTCAACAGGTAAGCGCTAGGAGTTAAAAATACACCTTAAACATTACACAAATAAAACAATGGGTTACCATACAGATGGTAAGAAAGGTGAATTCAGTTCTGTGCTTCTGAACTGGATCAGGTTTATTATTTTTAGCTAGTTTAGTTTTACATTTATATTGTTAGCTTATGGCTCACCAATTCACAGGAACATAAAGCAGGAGTCAAATACACATGTATTCCTTCATTTTTTTCCAGCTGAAGAGTACAAATGTATACTATATGGCACAAACATCTAGTTGCAGTTAGACATTTACATAAAGTTCAAAGAAATCGTTGAACAGCCAGTTTTGCCATGACATTCATTTCCATGATGAGTGCATGTAAACATCTGACCTGACGTGGACACCTGACCATCACACCCATAAGTGGGTATTCCTCAAACCGTCATGGAAACGCAGGATGTCTGTATGCTATAGCATTACAATTTCCCTTCACTGGAATGAAAAATGACTAAACATGCCCCTGTGCATACAGCAAGATCCATGAAGTCATGATATGGATTGGAGTGGGAAAACACGAGAGGAGAGCACACAGCCCTGACCTCAACTCCACTGAACACCTTTGGGATCAATTGGAATGCTGACAGTGCTACAGGCTTCTATGCCCAACCTCAGTGCCTGACCTCACTATGGGTAAACTCCCACTAGGTTTCCCCTCCTCCCCACTGATCTGAGCTCGCACTGCGCTTTTGGCATCATTTTGTGTGAAAAGTTCTCTCCCTTAGCATGATGGAGACTGTCTTTCCATTGTGGATTATTTTGGTCTCGGTGACACACGGCCCTCTCACAAGCCATGCAGATTTATCAATTATACAACGCTGTAGTTTTCAGTAAATCAGGCTACATGCATAAGAATTTTTTTTTTTATGGAAGAAACTGACGTTGTAGTTGGCGAGTAAAGCTGCAAATTCCTCCTTCAATCTCATTCATCAGTAAGGTGAGTAATGGGCCAGACCCATTATCAACCCTGATATTCTCTAGCGAATTGAAAAGTGCACATGATCGTGTTGAAGTTCCAAGCTTTGGCATGGTTGGTGATAATACTGTGCACCAGCCCAACTGATCGGAAACGGTACAAAGCAAAGATTCTAAAGTACTATGCGCAAGATAGATTACTGGCCGGAAAATACATTGACAATTAGGAAGTACGGAAGTTCGACACTATGGGCGCCATTTTGGTAAGCTGGCCTTTCGTCACAGAGGCCGGGTACCGTGGGAAACTTGCGGCATTTTTCTGAAATCGTCTTGTTGTTCCTTGTTTTGATGCATCAGCCTTGTTTGTATTATAAGAAATTATGACATCCTGTGTTAAGATGACATTAATAGATTATTTGAGCGGATTGTTTGATTTTATTCTCAATAATTGGAGCCCAACTGAGGTAAGTTCAACTACATGCAGCTGCACTGCAAAATTCGCCCCATTTGATTTAACCCTCGGATATCGATTAACATACTGGATTGCATTTGACTTGAGACATTGATTTGTTATCTCAGATAGTATTGACAACAATTAACCTCCTCATGACTGCTTGAATAACATTGGACAGTTTAGCGTATGTTTTCCAAGAGGTGGCGCTAGCCGTTGTTTGCCGAAACAGATAAGTTACGGTGGGCTTATCAAAATGGCGTCCACGGTGGTTCAGGGGGTAATTCTGCCTATTGCGTAGCTGATCCATCTTGCTCCGCTGTAGAATCTTTGGTACAAAGCGATCACACTGGTCAATGGAACCAATCTTCAGGGGTCGAACGTTCCCGGGGCAATTCAGATCTTCTAGCAGGAGTACACCTTAATGCTCTCGAGGCTGAAGGAGCGAATATTCCCGGCTACACTTCAAAATCTAGTGGTGCGTCTTTCCCAGAAGAGTGGAGGTTTTTATAACTGCAGTGGGGGACTGCATCTGGAACAGGGTGTTCAACAAGAATATATGGGTGTGGTCAGGTGTCCGCAAACATCTGGCCACGTGATGAATCTTGAAAACGGAAATAGTGTGACAACATTTTTATAAACAATTTCATAGTGGTCAGTGGTTGAAAAGATGCTGTCAAAGGTCTTCACTGTTGTTAGATTACAGCTCATTTGTTTACCTGGCAAGTTTAGATTACTGTGGCACATCATTCTCCCCAATGCCAAGAGAACATAATCAAACTAAGTGACTAATCATTTAGCAGGACAGCCCTGTTGCAGTAAGGCAAATACAACAACATAATAATCAATCATAATAGTTGGATAACCTGCATAATGTCCAACACATCTGAAGAATTACTACACCACTGTTACCATTTGAAAAAAGATTTAGCTAGCTTAAAAATTTTTTTTTTTTTTTAAATCTAACTGCTCAATGTCAACTGATCTTTCAGAAGCAAAATAAACAATCGTAGGAAGCAACTCAGGAGAAAAGAACAATGTTTTTACACTATTATGCATGACATTTATTTGGTCTTTCAGCTAGCAGAAGCTGGTCAATCAGCTAGTCTATTAGTCTGCTGCAGAAAATGTCACCTTTTAAGAGGGTACCTTTATAAATGTCCTACAGTGTGTTTATTATTTTATAACTACAGCATTCATTATGCAGCAGGTGCCATTTAGCGTCATACCTCGTTAATCGCTTTATTTTTCAGCCATTTACCTTTGAACGTGTATGCCACTTTCACGTCCAACGTCTTATCCATAATGTCTTCAGGGCCAGTGAGGCACAAAGCATCAGTGAACTGCTGTGAGTGGGGGCACCAAGTCAGGGACCTGATCTGACCTGCACATGCGTTAATATTATACAGCAGTAGCTAATCGAAGAACTGGATGCTTACTAAAATGCCTAGTTGGCATTTTATACAACATGTTATGTAAAGAATTATGAACAGGTAAAAGGCAGTTATAATGCTATATTGGCACCTATGCTACATTCTGGTCCCAAAAATTAAAAAAAAAATCAGTATTATGTGAAAGAGAACTGCAATAACAGCAAGATTTAGCTCACAGGGCAAACTTGGTTCTTTGACGCCAACTATGAGCAAGGTCTTATCTTTCCTAAGATTTTTAGCAGACTAAGCATCCAAAGCTCTATTAATGAGGACGGAGTAAAACCGTTTCACTCATCTATCTATCCAAGATCTGTGGTTTTAAAGATAGACAGATAGATAGATAGATAGATAGATAGATAGACAGATAGATAAATAAATAAATAAAAATAAAACAGAGGCTAGGGCTGGAGTGATATGACATCAAATTTATACCACAGTACTTTCTGGCATTTTCACGATGACAATATTTATCACAATATATATTATCCTTTGGAAAAAATTTTCTGATACAAAAGAAGCCAGGGGGCGCTCACGAGCTCTGGTGCAAACAGAAATATTGTAACATATTAGGCCTAATATTTATTAAGCTAATTCTACGCATCATGCTACATAATCGTACAAATACGTATCATGCTGCTACGCTTAGCCTACGCTGAGCAGCCTAGTCTACGGGACTTGGTCACTTTCACGTACGGCCATAGAGCAGTTTTTTATGCATTTAAAGATGAAAGTGTGTTTAATATGCCAAAAAATATATCAATCAATACTACTTATATTGTCACTAAAAGCTCAACTATTGTGCATATAAATGTTTTGTATGGGGGTATTTTGAGGCCAGAAAACCAATTAATCCCTTTCCCATTATTCCTTATGGGAAAAATTGTTTGTACCCACGAGAAATTGTACCCACAAGCTGTGTCTTCAAACCAATTATGCTTGTGGGTACAGGCATCACTGTATAGTCATATCTCAATATCGATAATTTATCGATATACTGCCCAGCCCTAACCAAGGCCCACATGACAGGAACGCAGACGAGCTCCAATCGACGGCCCAAAATGCAAGGATGCTTCTGGATGGAGTATAACCATTAGAACTTGCTCTGGTGCTTCAACTTAATGTCTTTTTGCAATTATTCTCTGACATGTGTGCGAATGTCCTCCTTGCACTTGAAATGGCAGAACAAAGAAAAAAAAGCCTTCCTCAAAAACATGAGCTAATGAGGAGTTTGGCTTGATACATTTGCTAGGTTTCAGCACAGCCATCATCTGGAGCCTTGTTTTCGTAATGACTGTGATTGATGTATGCGTGCAGGCTCTGATGCTGTGATTTCCGATGAGAGGAGTGTGAACTCACCGACTTTAAAAACCAATTACACAACTTCCAGCGAGTGCATAAATCACTGTACTCAGGTGAACGCACGCTTGCAGGCTTCCCCCCTCCTTTTCTAATAAATAGATCTCGTGCATTTTTAAAAACCTTGTATAAGAGCTGGACTAACTGTGGAAAATGATACTATAACGCGACCATATAAAACAAGATGTCGAGCTGACATGTTCAGAGCTGGGAAAGACAGGAAATAGGCCTGAGCGAGGGGGGGAAGGAAAAAAAAAAAAAAAAAAGAAATCCTCTCAGAGTGTCAGACCCATGAAGACTGTCTTCTATTTATAGTGCTGGATTTTTTTTTTTTCTTATTCAGGCGATGCTTCTCTGTGTGTCCTCGCTCTCACTATTCTACATCCCTGTTTCCAATTGCTACTCTCCATTTCAGCTTAATCCATTCTTTGCCTTTTTTTCTCCCCCGACAATGTCCAAAAATAACACCACGTGTGTGTGTGCACTAGGCTCAGGTGGAGGTGCAGACAGAGCTGTTGATGGCAGCTCTGCAGGGAACGAGAGATAGCGAGCGTGAGAAAGAGAGAGGGAGCAAGTGTGAAAGACAGAAGGAACGGAGAAAGAAGAAGAAATAGAAGAAGCATGGGGTGGGGGACGAGGCTGGTTTCTGTGTGTGGGTGTAAAGGTAAGCATCATTATGAACAAAGTCTCTGGAAATTTCTCTTATGGGTTCTTTTCACCGCCTCTTCTTAATGCTCTTAATCTATCCATCCTCCACGTTCACCTCCCACACACTTGCATGCTCCTTGAACTGTGTGCGACAGTGTGGATGACAGGCGCGTGGCAAGTTTCCCACCAACTCTCCACCTCCACCTCTACCTCTACCTCCACGTCCACCACCAGCGTAGTGAGCAAGGACACAAGAAAAAGGGAATTCCTCATTACCTCAGAAAACGGCCCTGCCTCCATCCCTCCTCCACTCTCTTTACAAGTAGGTGGCTGCACAGGGACCGCTCTCAAAGCCACATACACACAATATGTGAATGGCCACAACACACACACACACACACAATTACCCTCAAACAAACCCATAGTACCTACAGCAGGCAGCAGATCATACAAATAGCATGAAGTTCATTCATAAGTAGAAGAACACAGGGGCTGCAGAGGTAGGTAGGAAGGTAGGCATGCTGCCTCACCCACCGCAACTACACATGTGCACACACACACACACACACACACATACCCCAATTCACCCATGAGTTAGTCACCTCACTATATCCTCCAGATGCTGTCTACCTTCTGTGCCCCATCGTCATAGTTCAATCATAGTTACACAACATGAGCATCAGCAAATTTCTGGCAAAAGAAGAAAAGAAAAAAAACAATAGCAAAACAAAAAAAGCATGCCACTCTTTCTTGAGCTAAGAGGAAAGCAGAAACTCCACTAAGTAACAGAGTAAGCTGAGACAGCAGGAGAGCTGCAGGAAAAGCTCAGGATTAAAACCAATGATGAAGGAGATGTAATAAAACACATCATTACGAGTTTTCAATTACCTTCATCCTGCATGCATGCACACACACACACGCATGCACGCACGCACACGCACCTTACTGTCATCAATGGCGTTTTCTTGGGGATTCCAATCAGTGTTACGGGCTTGAAGCGTGAACTGACACCAAGTGCACAGCGACACTCATCGAACTGCAGTCATAGAACCTCTCTGATCCACTCACCTGCAGAAAGAGGCAAATCTTCACCTTCTTTTTCCCTCTCTTTCGCTCGGCTCTTCCCTCTCTCCTCCTCTACGCTTAGCGTGAACGGAGGATGCTTCGGTTCTGATGCCCCCTTTCTTTTTCTGAATGAAGCACAAGAACAACTGAACCGCGCTCACTCACTCATGCACTCACTCTCTCTCTCTCTCTCTCTCTCTCTCTCTCATCCCAACTTACGAGCATGCGCTCATTCAACCTCTCCACTAACCTTCTCTCATTCAAAATACTTTCTAAAGTGCAGTATATCTGAAATATCCAGAGTATAAATTCATCGGTGTGCAATCCTTTTCCAATTGTGTGCCATTCAATACACTTCTTCCAATTCCTCCTAGGAAAAAGTGATCATAAAAACACAACACTAAAAACAGAATATATTAAAACGTATGCAAACGGTATGCACCTCTCGGGAACTCTTTTTTTTCCTTTTTCTCCCCCCTAAACGGCGCCCTCCACATGTATTCGTATGTTTGATAAAAAATGAGGGAAAATGACTAGATGATATAAACATCAGGCACAAAATTTCAAATTTTTTCCCCACTTGATAGGAGAATTTTGTTGTTTCAAGAAAAGAACCTATTCGTTCAGTATGGCGGTTTCTCTGGTGCTTCTCACCGAAACCCAATAATTAATAAACTTACTTTCCTTTATCACACAGTTTATGGCATGCACGTGGTGCCACCATAGATGGAAGTCATTACGGTTACACCCACTGAGTGGCAGAAAGACTGTCACCATTAGCATTCGCCCTGACTGCCATAAAAAGGCACAAATCAAAAATCATTGGCAAGTCAAACTGCCCTTCTTCTAAGCAGGTATTTCTTCGCTTCACTTCTGATTTCACAGTTTCTCTTACTAAAGACAGCTACATTAGTGTACTATGTTTTGCCACCCAGTCTGACTGAAAGGTGTGTTGCTCTAGTGAGAAAGTGACATCAGTGCATAATCTCGATATGTTTTGTCACTACTGAACTTTTCTGTCATTAACTGAATTTTAAGATGTACGGCACTGCTGAGTCCAGACCTCTGCCAAGGGCAAATGCCACATCTTGCAATATTAGTGAAAGTGAAAACGAATTTGTGGAGCCACCCTGTGACTCGGATCCGCTCCAAAATTTAAGGGTTTCTTTCTTGGCCCATGCTATACCCTTCGACCCAGTTTTATGGAAATCAGGTCAGAAGGTTTTGCATAATCCTGTTTACTGACAGACAGACAAATAAATCCCACCAAAAACATAACCTCCCTGGCAAAGTTAAAGAATACCTTACAAGATCCCTGTAAACTTGAACTTAAAACATCACTTCTTGCATGCTATGTTTTGCATATTTTCATGAAGGGTATCAATAATTCTGGAAAGCATGCTATTACCTGTAAACATGGCACAGCATTTCTATTCAAATCAATTTCATTTGTATAGTGCTTTTACCAATGGACATTTCAACATCAAACAGTGTTACAGAACTATCAAAAATCTGGAAATAAATGTTAAAAAAATATATAAATCTATCCCTAACAAGCAAGCCAGATGCAATGTTGGAAAGAATAAAACTCCCTGACGCGACACAAACAAGAAACCTTGAGGGGAACCAGACTCGGAAGGAAACCCATCATCATCAGACACCGGATACTGCATAACTTCACTTCGATAACTGGGTGCTGTACGGTCAAAAAGCGAAGCTGTGTAACAGGGAAATTCATTACAGTTTAACGTAAAGTCTATTTTGTTGAAGTTATCAACTCTTCACAGATAGAGACTTGGGTGCAAAACTGTTCATGGCAATTGCAGATCCTAAAACGATCATGGCAAAACCTTTCTGTAACAACTGTAGTCGAAAGCTATCTTCATGGTTTCTTTAAGTGTATCATTTTTAAGCACTACACAGTCTCATGTCTCACATGAATTCTAAAGGACTCTTACATGTGCAATTTTATATTCTGTCCAAGACGAGTAAAAGTGTGAAGTCTGACCTAAAAGCCTAATGTTAAAACCTAGATCTGAATCGACAAACGCTTCACTATTATCACGGTCCTTATACAGTCTCCACAGGTTTCAACCATCTGGAAGAATTGACTGCAGGAGTGAGGAGAGGGAGCAGGTAATAAATCTCACCAGCTCACATCTCTGTGCATATTTGATTTGTTAAATAACACTCTTAAGTCAGCAGAAGACTGGAATATATTACACAGTATTCTTTCGGTCAATAATTTGGAGAACAGAAGAAAAATAAAATACCCAAATAGAAAAATGTTAATGTTCAAAATATTCAGATTCACTTCATTTGATTTACAAAAATGCTCGCAAATCTACACCACCACTGATCAGGCATGTGAGCAACATTTTTGAAGACAGGCTCGACCAGGCATGCTTCATGTGATTAAGAAAGAGAGCCAGTACTAATAATACCCAATACTGCAGGGGCTAAAGAGGGATGTGTGTGCGTGTTGGGAGTTTAAAAGTGGAAGACATAAAGCCAACACCCACCCTCACTCACATGTCAAAAGACAGTGATATGTATCAAGTACTGCACCATATTAATCCATAGCACTGTTAGCTAACCTTAAGAAATCATGGGGGGACCAATAAATATTTCATACACAAGAGCAGTGGTTAATGATACCCATTTTTTAAATCCAAATTAAATTATGGCATCAGTGGGTAGAGACATGAGAGCAGGGTGTGTGTGTTTGCACATGTAACTAAAAACAAACAAACAAACAAACACGCACACATTGAGTGGTTAGCACTGTCACCTCACAGCGAGAAGGTCCTGGGTTCGAGCCCCGGGTTCGGCACGGGTGCCTTTCTGT
>JAQLOM010000035.1:15763844-15776820 GCA_030068315.1 Chrysichthys thysi
TCAAGAGTTGGACTTTATCAACACAAGAAAGCGCACCAACGCTGACGAGCTTCGTCGACATCGACGACTCACTCCATATATTCTGGCAGTCCTCAATACAGAGCCCTAAAGCAGATTCCATCCGGACCACAGGCTTATTCTGCCAGCTTACGACTCGTGTGGCGCCCTGGTTATACGACACTGCGGCCATAGCTATTATCTTCTTTTCAGCCTTCTTTATGTAGCAAACCGTGGACTCGTTGATGCTGTAATGGCGTCCTACAGCAGCGCAACTCCTCCTTTCCTTCACCATGTCCAAAAGTTTTACCTTTTCAATAATTGTTAGCATCTTCCACTGATGCTTGGGCATCTCCCCGGATGAAGGAGAAGGCGCAGGTACCTTCTGGGGCATAAGGAAGGGCTTTACTACCCACAAAAACCTCCGTGAAACATGGCGCTGAAGGAGCAAGACGCTGGCTAACACAAACTGGAATGATGCTCTTCGCTTAGGTCATCACCACCCAGGTATCTGTAATTAGCCGCACGATCTGATTAGCCATCAGCCAATGGCAAACGAGGAAGCATGTACCCTACCACAAAAGGCCCGCAAACCAGCTGAAAAGCGACAATATTAGACCAATTTAAATGAAAACCCGCAATAGAGTGAAGCCGCAAAATTTGAGGCACAATTTGGCGAGGGATCTCTGTATAAGGATTTTTCTCACCAACACAAGCAAGCAACAAGCATCTTTGCAAAAGCCAAGTCATGCCATTTGACAAGGCATGCGGCACCCTGCTGCATTGAAGACTTCGTGAGCAGTTTAGCCAAGGATACGGGATGTGAATGTGGACATATCGGGTTTTAAGGGTTAACTGTAAACACAAGCTCTATTCACTGCCCAGGAGATGGAAGTGATTGAGGAGGAGCTACGAAATCAGATTAATTCACATTTTTATACAAAAAAGTTAATGAAGTTGTACTGTTTAGGCAAATCCCTTAAAGGTTCAGTCATCAATTCTATTCCATTAGACAAATTTAGCAAATAACAACACTGCCAGCTCTGCGTGCACACTGAAGAAAAAGAACTTTGGTGAATACTTTCACAAAGAACTGCACGCGTCTACCATCACTGCCCAAATCAACACCCATTTATGCATCCGATTACGAATAATTCTAAAGCAAGCTGCTTTATCTGGAAAGCTCCATGTTTGTTTAGGGCCAGTCACAAGAACAGTCAGTTCCAGTCGTGACGATTGCTGTAGCACTTGAACACTGCACCACTGTTTAGTGGAGATTAAACAGGAACAGGAGATGTGTGTGTTTGTGTTTCAGTAGACTTGCCTGGACATCTTTCAGTCACACACGTCTGCAAAATGCATCCAACAAGTGATTCAAAACTTAGACAGATAATTTTGTTTGTATGAGTTTGGCCACCTTTATTTTTAGAAGTGTGACTGCCTGAAAAGGCTTATATGTCCAAACAGAACTCAGCCTCCTTACTTGCTATAACAGCAATCTCCACCATCGAACAACCATCAATAATTAACATTTAACAATCCACAGAAAAAGAGAGAGACAGAGAGAGAGAGAGAGAGAGAGAGAAGGGGTGCAGAGATGCAGAAGGGAAAGGAGAATCGAGGAGAGAAAGAGGCAACAGCATCAAATGAGAGAGTGAGAGCGAAGGGGAAAAAAGACAGCAGGATGTAGAAGACAAAGGCGAAAAATCCCAAAATAGAAACAAAGGCGGGAATTCGATAAAACGATATGATGTTGTGTGAGGTGAGAATACAGAAATTAACAGCATAGAAAATATGGGGGGGAGCTTGTAGGTGAGCGTGACAGAAAGAGGGAGGGAGATGCAGCAGCAGCTCCACACACTTGGTGCTCCAGTAGGCATCTATAAATAGCTCTTCCAATCTCTGAAGGGTAAAAAAAAAAAAAAGCTATTCTGCTTCTGCTGTAAACCAACCATAAGAAAAACAGGCATCGGAAGAATGTGCATGAATGCTGGACTTCTCCATCTGCATGCATGTTTCTCTTGTGATGTCACGGTAGCATCCAGCAGAGTTTAGAGATGCATTTATGAAGCAAAGTTAAATGCAAATTTCTGCAAGAGCATATAAACAAGAGGTGTATCCATGAAAATCCTGTTAGTTCGGAAAAATGTGTCCTTAAAAATCTCCTGTATAAATCTATCTATAAGGAGATTCAATGTTTACTGACTGATATGCTTCAAGTCATGTAAATGGCATGATATACTGCAATTTTATAGACAGATCATACTGTTAGGGCAGCGTGATGGCTCAGTGGTTAGCACCGTCATCTCACAGCGAGAAGGTTCTGGGTTCGAACCGGCTGGGGAGTTTTTGTGGGGAGTGCATGTTCTCCACGTGCCTGTGTGGGTTTCCTCCACGTGCACCGGTTCCACTAAGTTGCCCATTAGCGTGAATGATTGCTCATCTCTGTGTTGGCCCTTCGAAAGATTGGCGACCTGATCTGGGTGTATTCCGCCTCTTGCCCGAAATCAGCTGGGATTGGCTCCAGCTTCCCCACGACCCTGAGAGATAAGCAGTATAGATAATGGACGGATACACGGATGGAGTAAACAGCTGATCCATTTCAATTTCAATCAGGGCAAAGGTTTATGAACACAAACGTGAACATGCGAGTAAGAAGAAAATCAGCATTATTAAATCTTCATGGAAATGTTTAGCTTGGTTTGGCCTAAAAAAATTGAAAAATTAGGCTTAACTTTAGTAAACGGTTGAGAAACGCGGTCCGTTATTTGCAAACTGCTTTAAGACGTAACACTGTGGATTCTCCCTCATCAATATCTGAGCAGTGCTTCCTGCTAAACATGAGCCAGAATCACCGGCGTCTATGACTCACTGCTGTATGTGGGAGGACCGCACCAAATAAAGCTGCACATTGTTATAGCTGACACCAAGCTCTCATGGCCAAAAATCGGAGAAAACAGCAGAGTGTTCTCAAACAGGAGAAAGCCTGCTTCGGGTGTAGTTAAACCAATTTGAGGGGTTCTAATTATTATTATTATTTATACATTTGTACTTTGAAAGCTGCTTTGTACATTTGTGGGGAAATGCTCTTGGCACCTGAAAAGCCATCAGTAGTTAAATCATGTCCAGTCTTTGTAAACGTGCCAACCAACGTTTGCTAATAACACCAAATGTGTTACTAAATAGCACATGGATGCATTTGTGAACAAGCATGTTGCAGAAAATGCAAATATATCACAAGGAGAAAACAGACACATTGTACTATAAAACAAATTTGGTGCAAATATCAAAAATGTCATGCAGGCAGATTAGACCAAGAAAAGAAAGGGGTGAAAAAATGCCTCAGTGGGTTTATTTTGCTGGCGAACGTTAAGCGTGGTAAACAGTTTGTCCCTTTTCCCTGAAATCACAGCTCGGTGTCGTGCACGTGCATAGAACGGGAACGCTTGCCCGTCACGCTGTCACTCACTAGCGTGAGCACAAGATAAGAGTCAGCACTATGCTTGTGGAGGTTGGCCATGGTGACAACATAAATGCAACTAACGCAACGGCCAAACGAAACACAAGTAAAATTTGCCTTTCAAGGGAGGAGTTTGCGTGAAACCCTTAAACGCTGAAAGAAAAAAGAAAAAGTTGTTTTAAACAAGTCACAGAAAAAGTGACCATGCAAACTAATACTAAGTCAGAGTTGATCTTATGTCACCGAAAAAATGTAACTGCAGATTGAAGTTGTTTAGTGTGCACTTTCGATCCCATGTAGTACATTAAGCTCAACACACTTAGAAACTCACTTCAATATGACTGGGACTCACTATTTTAACAAATAAGAAGAAATAGGAGAAAATCGATGCTACCTAAATTACTCACAATGGTGGTGCTTGTACTTACAGGAAGTTGTAATTATATGCATTATAGGTTAGTCCGGGTGAGAGGCTTGAATGTTCCTCCATGGAGCATATGGGGGTTGATGTGGTTCTAGTCACCTTTCACTACAACTGTACCTACTGGATCTATACTCGAAACACAACATGTTGCATATGGCTTAGAGAACTATTGCTTACATAACTGATGGATTAAAAAGGGTATTTAAAAATGAGCAGCACAGCAATGGAGATGCTGGAATTGTGTTCATTTCAGCACACGTTTCACAACCGCTCCTATTTTACTGGCATTTGTAAAGGTCTTTGCTTTTGTAAGGCATGTTCTTGCAGATGGAAAGCAAATGACTTTTCGCTTTAGGTTAGGTATGTGTTCTTGTCTTGATGGAATATGCATATTGAACAAAACATCAAACTGCAATTGATGTGCCACACAACACAAGGGCTTGGCAGCAACGCAACACGTCACACTGCATAAAAACAGATATTCGCAAGAACATTCGAGTAGGACAAGGCAGTCGGAGTCACAGCTCCAGGAAGTCCACAGAACTAAAGTTTCGTCGATTCGTTTCGATGCTACGCATGAATTTACACAGGAGAAGAGACAGACACGTGTACTCTATAGATATACCCAGTCACCAATAACAGCTTGCTGTGTTCCTGAACTACAGACGTATATTTCTATCATCGAGCATTTTGGACACCACATTCAATGACACCTTTTTTTTTTTAGAGTCTCCAGGCTTCTCATTTCCACCAAGGCTCATGGTGACGAAGAATCTAAAGTCTACTCAAAACTTTTTTAGAGAAATCTCTTCCAGGGGTCATTAACCGGCAACCTGTGGCTTGGAAGAAAGCCTCAGCAAATTACTTTAGCAGACAAACCAGAGCAGTTGAGCGGGGAGAAAGTACAGTAACAGAGCTGATTATTGCAATCAATAAATGACTTTAGTTTTGCAAATATCAATCACGCCGCTTACGTAGCAGATCCTCTGAGGTGGTTTATCCAATCGCGTGCATTTGGGAGCTTACAGGATCAGAGGCTAGCTACAGGGTAAGAGACATTAGCTCAAAAAGAGACAGATCTTCTGTGATTTTATCATCACTCGTTGTTGATGTTTAATTTTATTCACCCAGTGTGGTCCGATTAGGAAAATACTGACACGACTTTCGTAAAGCCTCTAAACTTTTTTAATCACATTCATAATTTGGGCGTGCTACTACAAAACCAAACCGCATCAAATTGTCTCATGTATTTAGCCATAAACCCACGATGAATGGTCAAACAATAAAAAATGACTTCTGTCACAGTTTACCAGACATTTCCTAAATTAAGACATAACAGTATTACAGATGAAATCATTTTGTTTTTAATCATCATTATTATTAATACTATCATCATCACATACAGAATTTCATGGGAGTTGCCTTTTTATGGTCTGTGAGGATGAATTCAAGTTGGGGGTTGCTTTTATTTAGTTACTAGCCGATTACCCGGTGGCTCACTGAGTGCAAGGGGAAAAAAAATAAAATGCAGTATTTATAAAATAAGTTCGTTAATTACCAATTTTATTTTTCAACAAATCGTGGTCAGACGTCATTTCCGTTTCAAACGCCAAAAGAATTTTATATTTAGATTTAGATCAAAGTTTTCTTCAATAATTAATTACCAAATAGGTGTTTATTTCTTTTCAATCAGTAAAATAACTCTCACACAAATAATCAATTCGTAAAAATGATACAAAAATGGCGTCCACAAACAAAGTGATTAGTTAAAATGTAAGCGCTAGTGACGCTGTTTCTGGTCATACCCACTGTATAATGTGTTCTGTGTCCATAAGTCATTTCCGTTTCAAACGCGAAAAGAATTTTATATATATATTATAGATAGATAGATAGATAGATAGATAGATAGATAGATAGATAGATAGATAGATATAGGTTCATTTATTTATTTATTTTGCTGACCAAGTTCAGTCAGAATGTAATAGAAAAAAATATGTGATGAAAATAAACAAGATCCATATTTGTAAGTGCTCCCATGTCTAAGGCTTCACACCTCCTGTAAATGATTAATTGCAAGGAAAAAACTTTGCGAGTTTCCCATTTGTAACCCGAGCCCACACACACACACACAGGACTGAGAGTCAGGTGAAATCACGAGCTCGCTGTCCGTCTCTCATCATGGATGCGACAAATCCATCATCATCATCCTGAAACCCAGCTATGAGCGCTAATATTAGTAGGTTAGCCTCCTTAGCTAGTCTGAATGAAAACGCTGTCCGCCACTGAATCTCTGTCGTCCGACAGACATTACACATGAAGCATAAGAGCCAAAACGTAGAAAAACAAAAAAAAAACCACACACACAACAGTGTACATCCTACATGGTTAAACAGGCGAACATTTCTCGTAGCTACCCCGTATCAAGCGAGTCAGCTAGCTAACTAATTAGCCTTGTGTCATGTTCAATCAGCGGGTCAGGACGCCTGCTGGTTAACTAGCCAGCTAGCTGGAGCTGGAGCCAAGTTGGAGCAAGCAACGAGTTGGTTTAGTTAGTTAATTAGTGAGTTAGCTAGCTAGCTAGCTGTCCTGTCCACAGTGTTAACCCCGGCTACATACACAAGTGTCTAGCGGCACTGGGGACAAACTTGGCATCAACTTACCGTGTGTTTACGCGGGCAGTGAGCGCAGCAATGCGCCGAGCTCCACCGCGGTCAGCTCCGCGTCGACGCCGGGGGAGTAAAATGTCCGCCAGGCTCGAGCTGATGAGACTAGCGTTAGCGCTCTAAGCCTGGAACATGGACTTGTCGTTAGCTTGTTACAGTGTGCGAGAAATCCTCGGCATAAAATGCCGGCGAGCAGGTGTAGTGTTCAATGAGCTAAACGCCTTCAGGACTTCAGTGTGTGTGTATCGGGAGAACAGCCTGCTCGGGGTCACCGCAGCCGCACACTCCGGCTCTCTCCCTGGGCGACTCTCAGTGCCGCCTGTCCCCCGTCAGAACCCCGTCAGCTAGACACGCCAGTCCACACACAGCGGCTAGTTAGCGCCGTTAGAGCCGCTCTCCGCTACCTAGCTTAGCTTAGCTTAGCTGAATGTAGCTTAGCCTGTTTCGTGAGTCGGGCGCTGTATGAAAGAGCGCACTTCAACACAAATCCATTATCAGCACATAGACTCATAACAAAAACAATACAATGAGGAGGAAAAAATATATATATATATTTATATATATTATATAAACCGCTAATGTGGCTGCTGGTTAAGTGTAATATAATAAAAGTGTAAGGGAAGACGATAAGGAAGTAGTTTATTTACCATAAAAGTTGCTTTATGTGTGCTGTATCTCACTGTTATTAAAGTTATTAAACTGACATGAACATCAGGTTAATGTACACTTATTAAAAACTTTTCCAGTTTCCACGACCAAGGATATCTATCTATCTATCTATCTATCTATCTATCTATCTATCTATCTATCTATCTATCTATATGGCCAAAAGTATATGGACACCTGCTCATCATACGTGTATGTGGGTCTTTCCTGAAGCTTTGCCACCAAGTTTGTAGGCACAGTTATACAGGTTGGGCCAAAAGTAGGTATATTTAGTACTGATCAAATCATGTTTGTCTAATCAGTTCTCAGAACGTCCTCCATGAACGCTGGAACAATCCTGGAACCTGTTCCCGACACATGGTGACAGTGACACACCGGTTGGCATCAGTGCCCATAAATGCTTGCGAGATCCTTCAGTTGTCCTGTGATTCATCCAGTGTTTGTCCTTCTCCATTAGTACACCCCCCAAAACATCTCTCTCCATACCAATAAGAAGAAAATAAATAACAAATAAATGAAAAAAGAAAAAGGTTGGTAAAAAATAAGACAGAAATTCCATGACCTAATCAGTGCTGCTTATATACTTTTGTACCGCCCTGTATAGGATGTCTTGGTCTGCTGTAGAATTGCAGTTTCCCTTCACTGGGACAAAGAGGTTCAAACCTGTTGCAGCATGACGGTGACGCTGTGCACAAAATAAAGTCCATGAAGACATGGTCTGCCGTGTTAAAGTGGAAAGACTCCAGGCTTGCACAGAGCCCTGACCTCAACCCCACTGAACAATCACAGTAAATCACAATGAGGAAAAATATGACCTTGTGGAAGAGCAGAAAACCACATCGGGTTCTGTTCCTCTCAGAAAGGAATGGGAATCTGAGGCTATAGAGAGCAAAGGTTCACCAAAACTAGATAGTTGAATATTGGCCTCACCAGATCTTTTACCAGTGACCATGCAGTGGTCAAAGTCCTGAGATCATGTTGCTTCCATATTTTGGAGTTTGATGTGAAAATCAACTGAAATGTAAGTGTATATAAGAGATTGATTCGTGTATTCATTTATTCACCACATACTGGATGATGAACAGAGAAGTATGATGGGCTCTTTTTCTTTATGAAGTATCCAGAGTAGCAGTGGCAATATGTATCTATAATATTGTGTCAACTGACAAACAGTTGTTAAACTTTATACCTTAGATCAAACACCATTCCAAATCTTATGGCTTGGGATTTTGTTTTATGACTGGTTTATTTAAAGTTTTATGCAAGAAAGAATATCTGATGGTGAATTTAACAAGATAGCTATAATAAAACTTTACTACAGACAACTGAAAATGAGAAATCACAGTTTAGTGTTATGTCATGGTATTCTTTTAACTATGTTAAAGTGCTGCATTGGCTAAAATGATTTTAGAAAATCGAAATTCTTATCCAGGCACTAGATGTTCCATAGAGCTATGGAGTGAGCTGAGGTGATGCAATCTGTTTCAATTTCAGAGACACAGCTGGAAAGCACAGTCTGACAAAACTTGTTGGAGGACTTTGTCATATCTTTGTTTTTTTGTTTTGTTTTTTTCCCAAAATATCAAAAATATAGAAAGTGTTCTTTTTTCCCTTATTGACAGAATATTGTGATGGTTGCTGTCAAAAAATCAGTGCTTTTATCTTAAATATTATTTTAATGCTCCTCCATATTATGAGGGAGAATCAAAAAGTAAAGGCATTTTTAATTTTATTTACATGAAACCCAGAGAGCAAAAGACAAAGTATGGAGTGGAGACATCCAGCTTCTCCAGCAAATAAGAAATTCAGAATTAGCTCTCCACCAAGAAAATCATCTTAATGTTCTTTTGTGACATGAAGGTTCCTATTCTGGTGCATTTCCAAGTGCATGGCAAACAGAGAACAGTCCAAATTACTGTGAATTGCTACAAAATGAACTTAAACCTGCAATGTGCAG
The DNA here is from genome assembly GCA_030068315.1 of Chrysichthys thysi. Taxonomy (NCBI): domain Eukaryota; kingdom Metazoa; phylum Chordata; class Actinopteri; order Siluriformes; family Claroteidae; genus Chrysichthys; species Chrysichthys thysi. Next base: position 15,773,012 of record JAQLOM010000035.1, read on the forward strand.
CAAAAGATTAAGAAGTCTTGCTGCTCCATGACAATGCACCTCTTTATACACCTGCAGCGACAGTAGAGACAGTGCAATGGCTCGGGTTTGAACATCTTGCACGTCTTCCTTACAGCCCGGATCTGGTGCGGAGTAATTATCACATCTTCAATCCACTGAAGGAGGCGCTACATGGTAGCAGATTCACCTCTGATGATGAGGAAAAGAAATCAGTGCTCACCTGGCTTCTCGAGCAGCCAAAAAACTTCTTCTCTGTGTGAATACAGAAGCTAGGTAAACGATACAACCAATGTGTCATCTTGCATGGGGACTATGTGGAAAAGTAACGTTTTTAATTCCTCACCGTTACTTCTATTAAAGCTGTTAAATGTATTTTGCCTTTACTTTTTGATTCTCCCTCATATATTCTTTGCATGGAAGCCATTTTACTGATGGGTTGCAAGATCCCTTATATAATAAAATGCTAATAAACCATTAAAGACAAACAACAAAACTGTACTGAACAACAAATCCCAAATATTATAAGTGTCCTATCCGATGTCAGATAGACTTAAATGATAATATGGGATGGAGTGGAAGTTGATACAAAGCCAAAAGATTCACATTCACTAAACTGAGAGTGAGGTCACATATAACCTACTGTATGTTTCATATGTTTGTGACTTTCTTGGTTTCCTGGAGCGCACTCACACTGCTGAAACATCTCAACTAAGTCATTTTAGTTCACACACTAAGTCCCAAACACTATTCAGCTCTCCACAGAAGGTGGCACAAGAGACCATCCTATGAGTTCATTATATATGAATTATATGCAGTGTCAAATCTAATTCATCCAAATAACTAGTGACCCAAAAGAATTACTTTTGCTTTGATTCCATCTCTGCAAATGGACTTACAACCTAATGAGCTTTGTTTTCGGTGTATCCCAGATTTCTTCCTGACCCAAACTTCTTTGTCCTTCTGTGTAGCTCCACCTTGTGGTCTGCCTGTTTTTTACAGACACCCAACTTGTAAATGTACCATTGTAAAACCATTACATGCTATTTTCTTGAAATTTACAGTACACTCTGTGTACAGTTTCTGTGATCAGTGCAAGGACAAGTTTGATTCTCCTGGGTTTTTTTTTTTATTTGAATATAATTCATTTGTTTTTATCTAGATGAACATGGCATGAGTCATCTGTCTCTGTTGTGTGTTTACATCATATTTCTGTAGAATCCCTTTTGTTCCCTAAAGAAAAGCATATGATATGATCAAGGTTTTGATGCTTGTGCCTCAGAATTAAATTCACAGTGCAGTCCAGAAGGCAGACACAGAGGCAACTTGCTGAGGCTATCTGGTTGCTCTTCTACTGAGTTCATAAACTTCTGCCCTGGAAGACATACTTAGGTTTCATGGTTTCCAGTGAATTTGTATTGTTTTCACACCTAATTCAACTCATCACCTACTAAAGAAGCTCTTCATGAGCTATGGGCGATCAACTATGCATGTCAGAGCAAAAGGTAAACGGTAAATGGTTTCTAACATATTAATACACATATGAGTAACCTACTCAATGCAAAAGAATCACAGAAACATGTCCTTGATTTAATTTGACCTCTTTTAAATTTTTGCTATTTTTTTTTTTTTTAAAAAGAGTCAGAATTGTATATAATTATCAGTACCTTATCATTAGCCTATATATCTATGTATATATATCCTTCAAAAATAAAAGAATGCAAAATATAATCAGCTGATTCAGGTTTGGTCACATCTACTGTAAGTATACTATGATGTCATTAACAGTCCAGTCATTTGGCTCCTAAACCACATGATTAAACAGTAATTAATGTTACATCATAACCTAGACATCATCCAGACGGTTAACTTGCACAGATCTATTTGGAGGCTAATGGTTCTCATTGTTGGAAGGTTTTTCTGACCTTTGCTCCACAGTCAACAGTATGCATATGAGGCACCTGTAAAATCCAGATTTGCTCTTGTTCAGTCCAAGGTACAGGTTAACTCACTATTGCATGGCAGCATGATTCAAGTGTTTGTGTGGAGAACGCATACCACTCAAGAAAAAAATATACTATTAAACTGTAGCTTTCCTCATCACTGGGATATCTTTGTCCTTTGCACCGTTAATATATATCTTTCACTTGCAAATGCAGATATAATGATTCAAGATATGGAAATATAAAATAATTCAAGGTACATAAATGGACCATAAGGGTCGACTACATGCAACTTTCTGGGGGAAAGATACGAAAGGTGCACACTTGTGAGTACCACAAGATCCACTAGGGAAGTTGGAGATTTCTGCAAATGTGTATTGTGAACATAGTTATTCCAAACAACACTGAATCCTACAGTGGATGGCTAAACAGTGAAATCCTCATCTGGCAGGTGGATGTACTGAGACGCAACACTTGAATTTTTGTTATTTAGTGGGGGGGTACAGTGGTGTAGTAGTTAGCACTATAGCCTCACAGCAAGAAGGTCCTGGGGTCGACCAGGGCACCTTTCTGCATGGAACGTGTATGTGCTCCCTGTGTCCACCTAGGCTTCATCTGGGTATTCCGGTTTCCTCCCACAGTCCAAAGACATGCACAGAGGGGATCAGGCTAATTGGCTACTCTAAATTGCCCATAGGTGTGAATGCGAGTGTGAGTGGTTGTCTGTCTCTGTGTGTTGGTCCTGAGGTGGATTGCCAACCTGCCCAGGGTGCACCCCGCGTCTCGCCTAAAGTCACCTGAGATTGGCTCCAGCTTCCCCCCATGACCCTGAACAGGATTAAGCGGTAGAAGATGAGCGAGTGAGTTATTTAGTGGAACCTGGAGTGTGCTATGACAATTTATTTATTTATTTTTTGGCAAAAAATCTACAAATGAATGATGCAATTGAAATATTGTATACCTTTCTCTCTCTCTCTCTCTCTCTCTCTCTCACTCTCTCTCTCTTTCTCCCTCTCTGTCTCTCTTTAGGGTTAAAATTCGTACCACTATGAAGTTCTGATGAAGCAAAGGGTGGGGTTTGTGCAATACATGGCCTCGGTGTATTTTTGTGCACTTTTCCTGAAAATCTCTGCTTCACCTAGTACCTTATCTGGGAGGTACACAAAAGCAACATTTGAGTCCCATCCTGGGGGAGTGGGATGGGTACCGATCTACTGAATTGAAGGGGCTCCTGTTTCTCTGATCAGTTTCAATGTAAAACTATAAAATGTCCCATGCATTTTACCTCTTGACTTTCGTGACTAAATAACCAACCGCACGTGCAAAACTCTTGACTGCGACCTGTGGCTCTCATGTAGCAGATTTGCTGTGCCTTACATGTCCAGCTGCTAGGCGGTGACTAGACTTTCTGAAAAACCAGAAAAGATTCTCACCTTGGGTTTACTACACACGTGGACATCCCCAGGTGGACAGGTGTGCTTTTTGCGCAAAGCACGCTGATGGTGTTCCATCAAGCCACTGTTTCAGAAAGAAACAATCTGTATATAAAAATAGCTGCCTCCATTCCCCGACCCTGAAACCCTTTAGATTAGTTCTGTTCTTTCCCATGGAGGTGAACAGCCCATTGCATGATATTTACCACACGTGATTCCGAATGCTTTCCTGAAGCTGACTGTTTGGTTTGGATGTGTGGCAAGATGGAGGTCACTGGGATAAAGATCATAAGCTCTGGACTTAGCTCTCTCTCTCTCTCACTCTCTCTCACTCTCTCTCTCTCTCTCTCTCTCTCTCACTCTCTCTCTCTCTCTCTCTCTCTCTCTCTCTGTGCCAGTGATGCACTGACTAGGGGCCAGCGTTTAAGCTTTCTAG